>JACXGI010015690.1:0-17054 GCA_016801175.1 Esox masquinongy | reverse complement strand
ATTTGTAGTAGAGTGAATTACACTACAGTACCAATGTCATCTGCCCCCCTGAATAAAAGAGCACTTGAGCATTTAAGCACTGTTAATGTACCGTGAAATGGATGTTTACTGGAGTAGATAGGGTTGCCTCCCATTCAGTGAAATACCTTAACATTGCTTCAAAACAAACACAGCATTAACCTTTGTGTGATGACCTTTTTTCCTTCTCCATTTTAGTAATTTAGCTGACACCCTCATCCAGAGTGACATACGGTAGTGAGTCCATACATCTCCAACCTGATCTCCTGTGGAAATCAAACCCACAACCTCTGGATATTCAAGGCACGGCAAGTTATTTTATAGCACATTTCATACCCTGGGCAATTCAAAGTGTTTTACTATTTTTTACCAAAAAAATATAGAAATACATTTTGCATGAAAGACAAAGCATACATATAAAAACAATATTTAAGATGGCTAAAATATTTATAAAAGGCAGAAGAAAACAAAGGTTTTTAGCCTAGATTTTAAAGTAGTCAGTATTGGAGTAATTCTGGCTTCAGCAAAAGCTGTTTTTGATAGACTTATTGAAATAACATCGTGATGACGCATCTGGGTAATGTTTTCTTGTACTAAAGTGAAACTAAAATGGCCTCCTTTTGGTGTTGGCCAGATAGGAGGAATGTGTTTGTGTGGGAGCACAGACAATCATTCATTGGTCATCTTAATCTAACCTTATCTTCATTGTCTGTTCGTCAAAAATGGCACTCTGTTGAATAATGTCATTCTGTGATCCCTCAAATCTCTTCCTTTCCGGAGGAAACCTCATACTGAAATCAACTGGCCAGAAGTGATACTCTTCTAAGATTACCTATAGTTTACAATGTAGGCAGCATGTGTCAGTTCAGTCATCACTTACAGTAAATAATTATACTACTATGGTCGCTTAGAAATGTCCTTGTTTTTGAAAGAAAAGGAAAATGTTTGGCCATTAAAATAACATCAAATTGATCAGTAATACAGTGTAGACATTGTTAATGTTGTAAATGACTGTTGTAGCTGGAAACAGCTGATTATTAATGGAATATCTACAGATTATCAGCAATCTTCTAATCTTGATACCAAACATATTTCTTTTATCCATATTTCTTTTATTATATGAATATCCTGGGCTATTCATATAATCACTGACAATTACCAAAGAATGTGCACAGACATATTTGGGGCACAGAAGCAAGTGCAGAGGAACACATTTGTTTCTCAACTACCAACCACATTGTGACCAAATGTCCTCTTGTGGGAAGATATTCCCACAAAGTGACGAGGACACAATATCTGGTCTGTATAACATGAATAAGGGCTGTTTGTAGCCCCTACGCAGTGCAGCGAAGGCACACCACAAACACAAACAGGGCCACACTACAGTTCCAAGATATGTTTGTAACATGAATCGGCAGGGTATGATCCATTCCACTGAATACTAACTCACAGTTCCCCTATGGACCGTGCAAAATCTTTAATAAATCAAATGGAGGGAGAAAGGATAATAGTATATGGGAACAAGCAGTTTCTTGTAGGAAGCCAGGAGGCAGCCAATCAGGATGCGGTTGACGGTCCAGTGGGTGTGTTTGGGGGGAGGGCCCGGGGGGGGCAGGCAGAGTACTGCTTTAACAGGTGCAGGTGCTGTTTTGCCAGGTTGTTGTCCTTGGTGGTGGTGATAGTCCACGACATGTCGGTGGCCACATGAACGCCTTTGAACTTCAAACTGCTGAGTCTTCCTGCTACAGCCCTGCTGATGCGAATCGGGGCGTGTCCTCGTGTTCTTCAACAGTCATCATCCTTTTTTTGCTGGCGTTGAGGGTGTGGTTCATTTGCTTACTTCCTCCCTGAAGGCTGACTTAACAAACAGGCTGATAATATTTTTTATATGAATCCTGAATGCAAAATGAATAGCTATTGTTAAACTTTTCTTTCTTTTTACATTCTATTAGAATTTATTTAATAGTGGTTAATTACATTGAGACATTGACTAGGGAAATATTTAGTACTACTGATTACATTTTAGTCATGCAGTTCTTAATTTGTATTGCCCCGTACAATTAAATTCTGCTTGACAGTGCAGTAGCTTCCAGGTTGCTTTCAATGAGAATGTTCTCAGTCAACTTATCTGGTCAAATATAAAAGATTTGCTATTAACAATTATGTTGGGCTGGCGTGCTTAACATTAGATTCAAACAATTTTTAAGCTTTCCACAACTCTAGGTAAAATAGACTGTGTACCTTTATTTCTCGAAACCCGCACAGCAACTTAACCAGTGGTAAATTAATAATGAGTGTGTTAAAAGTGTTTCCATAAGTGCTTTTCCAGTGTTAAAACACTTTTGAATAATTCCCAGAGTGCTTTGTCTTTTCAAGTAAGTTTTCACTCATGACCTCAACTCATGACCTTCAGTATTTCCCAAATGTGGATGTTAAGGGAATCTGTTCACATATAATTTTACTTCAACAGTGCCATTTAAGTGTTTAAGAACATTATATGTCTGGGGTGTTCCACGGGGAGGTGTGGCTCACCCTGCTTCCACTGGAGCTATTTTCAGAGCTACTGTATTTGGTTTATCCTAACCTACATATGTGGTCTCAAGAGAGCAGTGGTGTTTTGAATGTTTATTCTGAGCAGGGTTTTCTATTTGTCAATTTTGCATATGTTCAAATCGAAAGGAGTTTTGGGAAAATACGATCGCTTAAATTATGTGTCTGGTCGTATGCACTGGCATTGAAATTAACCCATTTCAATACAAGGACTCCTGGAGGACCGTTCTCGGGTCTGTCCCAATACTAGGACTCCTGGGACAGACCCGTTCTTGTCTCATAAAACCATTCTCTGACACTGGACGGCTAACAGCAGAACAGCTTGTTTTGCTTTGCTGCACGCTTTGAGTCACTCTTGTCCAATCAGAAGTCTTCCGTGTTTTCACGTCACCTTTTGGTATCGCCTCAGCTCGCTTGGAACCTCAAAGGAGCAGGTACTAAAAAAAAATCTGGTACCAGGCACTATCCCATCCTTCGGCCAGTGGAAAAGCAAAGAAAGGCGAGCCGTGTAGAGCCGAGTCGAGCTGGTACCATGCAGTGGAAAAGCGTCAAATGTCAATTGTTTTGGTGCAAATGAAAGTGACAACAAGTGCACTGGTAGTCAGCGCCGCCAGGATGGCACATCCATACATGCCATTGCAAGAAGGTTTGCTGCGTCTCCCAGTACAGTCTCAAGAGCATGGAGGAGATACCAGGAAAAGGGTCTTTACATAAGGAAAGCTGGACAGGGCCGTAGAAGGGCATCAACCCAGCAGCAGGATCAATATCTGCTCCTTTGTGTGAGGAGGAACAGGAGGAGCACAGCCAGAGTCCTACAAAATGACCTCCAGCGGGCTACTGGTGTGCATGTTTCTGACCAAACTGTCAGAAACATGCTCCATGAGGGTGGCATGAGGGCCCGACGTCATCTAATGGGACCTGTGCTAACAGCTCTGCAAAGTGCAGCTCGATTGGCATTTGCCAGAGAACCAAGTATTGGCAGGTGCGCCATTGATGCCCCATTCTCTTCACAGATGAGAGCAGGTTCACACTGAGTACATGTGACAGACGTGAAAGAGTCTGGAGACACCGTGGTGAACGTTATGCTGCCTGCAATATCATCCAACATGACCAGTTTGGGGGTGTTAGGTACAGGGATAAAAGCCTCAGACCCATCGTCAGATCTTAAACTGGTGCAGTGGGCCCTGGATTCCTCCTGGTTCAGGACAATGCCTGGCCTCATGTGGCCAGAGTGTATAGGCAGTTCCTGGATGACAAAGGCATTAATGCCATTGACTGGCCCTCACATTCCCCAGACCTGAATCCAATTGAGAACCTCTGGGACATTATGTATCGGTGCATCCGACACTACCAAGTAGCACCACAGACTGTCCAGGAGATCATTGATGCCCTGATCCAGATCTGGGAGGAGATCCCCCAGGACACCATCCACCGTCTCATCAGGAGCATGCCCAGACGTTGTCGGGAGTGCATACAGGCACGTGGGGGCCATACACACTACTGAGTCACATTATGAGTTACTGTGATGAAATTAAATTTCAATTGTTTACTTTGATTTTCCGTGTGTGTTTGAATCCAGCCCTCAATTGGTTGGTGATTTTGGTTTCCACTGACCGTTTTTATGTAATTTTGTTCTCAACAAATTACACAATGTACAATTACACAATGTAGATTTTGATCTTTAATACATTTCGTTCATCAAGACCCGATGTGATTTATGTGTTCCCTTAATTTATTTGAGTACACTGTAAACCCGAATAAGTTAGCAGAACTCCAAAAATTTAAGGCAACTGACTGCCTTAAAATATTTACATTTATTTATTCAAAAGCCATTCTCAAAAAATTCAACTGAAATGTTTTCAATTACTGAAAGTTAAAATGGTAATTCTCACTTAATAAAATTAAGTAAATGTAGCTACACAATTTTAAGTACAGTAACTGAGTATTGGAAAAACTCAATGTGTATGTGTCCATGTAAATATGTAAAAACATATTTCACAAATAAAACACAAATCTGTAAAACATTTACAACTGTTGCTTAACATTTACAAGTGTTGATTTACATTTACAAATCTTAAGCTTATTTACGGATTTTAATTTTTTATTTACACGTTTTTTTTTTTTTTTGAGACACGTTTTCCTTCGGTCGACAAGTTCTCGTGTGCGTGGTTTCAGTCAGAGGGCTCGCTTGGTGGGACTTATGGAATATCCGGACTGGATCCTGGTAGATTGGAGTCTATAGGTAGCTAGGACACGTTTTTCCTGAAATGTGAGTATAACATTTATTTGTATAACAATATTTGACTGCATCACCAATGGGTAATACAACGCCGAGCGTGTTTTCGACTTCAGGCAACTAACTTAAGCACAGTAAGTTATGTCAGCCTACATCTGGTTGGCTAGCTAGCCAGCTAGTAGGCTACTGTAGCTTAAATAAAGTAATGAAGATATCTAACCCAACGACGCAACTGACTAGATAACGGTATGTTGTTGACTTGCACAGCTGCATTCAGTTCATTCAGTATGAGTATTGCACATCGTGCAAACGTTAGTAGTTATAAAAGTCAAACTGTATGCATGGGTTAGTCCTTAGAATGTCTGTAAGTACAGAGTGATAGCACACCAACATCATGGTCCACCTACATCTTTAGTTTGTTAGAAGTGTATGTACTTTTTATTTGGCAAGTATTGATCGCCACTTGTCAACCTTTCATCACACATCCAATCAGAGATTATTAATTATATCTACTGCACAACACTCAGTGCACTTCTGGCTCTCACAGTTTATTTGAGAAGGGTTCCCAATATGCTTTAAGTTTAAAACAAACTGGAATATTGGATCTTTTTATCAAGAGTAACCCTTAATATAAAGTGTTTGTATTTCTCTTTGTTTCCCTCCTACTGTAGCTTGTGTCAATGTCACCTCACAATGTCCTTCAATGTCCCTCACACTAAACCTCAAGGAAATAGGTGAACACACTCCAATCTATGAGGATCCTGTCCGGATATTCCATAAGTCCCACCAAGCGAGCCCTCTGACTGAAACCACGCACACGAGAACTTGTCGACCGAAGGAAAATGTGTCTCAAAAATGTGTGAATATAATATTCAAATCCGTAAATGAACTTCCCAGCTACCAATTTTCCATTGTCACAGTGTTGTTATGACGTTATCTGGCGACTGAAATTAGGTAGCTGCAATGTTGTCAGCTACGTTGTCACAACTGGAGGTGAAAGTTTTCTTGTAGTCGCTACAACGTAACTAATTGATGTTGCCAGTTGATCGCCAGCATGTCGTAGCAATGTGGTATTTCTAAGGTTGTCGGTGAGTAATCGCGAATCCCAGGCATCCTATCCAGTTGACCATTCATTGCCCTTTTCCTCTTAGATTTTTTATATTCATACGTACAGCTAGAATATGTACAGCTAAGTTCATTTCTGTCCAGGCAACATCTTGACAGTTTTCTCCAACCTTGTGTTTACCTGCTCCAACTGTTCCATGAAATCTTGAACGTGCACAACACATTTCAGCATGGTTCTACACCGACGTTTAGTTTTACAGTGAGGTATTATATATAAATATTATACATTTATTTTATCAACCCTTTCTCATATATAATAATGGCAATGCTGTTAGATCATCAGTCCAGACATTTTCTCCTAGGAAATTACATGACATATCCTGTAATATACAAGAGCCCCATATGTAGCAAAAAAGTATATACATTTACAATTAAACCAGAACATTTATGTAATTTAAAAATTTACACAGTGGCTGGTAATTTATCACCCACCTCACACTCCCAAGTTGGTCAACAGCACAGAAATTAAAATCAGAACTGTGTGGGACATCATAACCATCAGGAAGGATAAAGTAGCAAATCTCATCTAGTTAACGCCAATGAAACTGTAGTTATATGTCGTGGAGCTCCGCCCCCTAGAGGGGCTTTAGCCCTTGTGGTTTACCCTGGCCGCGTCCGCGGCCGTACTGAAAAATCATTATGCACGATGCAACAGCCAATCAGGGCACACCTGCCAGGTCAGGGAGGCTTCCAAGAGGCCTACAGCAACATTAAAGGAACTGCAGGAATTTCTGGCAAGTACTGGCTGTGTGCTACATTTGACAACAATCTCCCGTGTTCTTCATATGAATGGGCTATGGGGTAGGGTGGCAAGATGGAAGCCTTTTCTTACAAAGAAGAACATTCAAGCCCGGATGAAGTTTGCAAAAACAAACATCAAGTCCCCCAAAAGCATGTGGGAAAATGTGTTATGATCTGATGAAACCAAGGTTGAACTTTTTGGCCATAATTCCAGAAGGTATGTTTGGCACAAAAACAACACTGCACATCACCCAAAGAACACCATACCCACAGTGAAGCATGGTGGTGGCAGCATTATGCTTTGAGGCTGTTTTTCTTCAGCTGCAACCGGGGCCTTAGTCAGGGTGGAGGTAATTATGAACAGTCCCAAATACCAGGAAATTTTGGCACAAAACCTTCAGGCATCTGTTAGAAAGCTGAAGATGAATAGGAAGTTCACCTTTCAGCACGACAATGACCCAAAGCACACATCCAAATCCACAAAAGCATGGCATCACCAGAAGAAGATTAACATTTTGGAATGGCCCAGCCAGAGCCCAGACCTGAATCCAATTGAACATCTGTGGGGTGATCTGAAGAGGGCTGTACACAGGAGATGTCCTCGCAATCCGACAGATTTGGAGCGCTTTTGCAAAGAAGAGTGGGCAAATATTGCCACGTCAAGATGTGCCATGCTAATAGACTCCTACCCAAAAAGACTGAGTGCTGTGATAAAATCAAAAGGTGCTTCAACAAAGTATTAGTTTAAGGGTGTGCACACTTATGCAACCAGGTTATTGTGAGTTTTTTATTTTCCCCCCTCAAAGATTTCAGTGTTTTTCAATTGAATTGTTCACGTCATAGGTCACATTAAAGGTGGAAAAAGTTCTGACATGATTGATCTTTCTCTCATTCTTTTATATCACAAGAACCTGGCATTTTAACAGGCGTGTGTAGACTTTTTATTTTTCAACTATGGTTGAAAAAAGTTACCAACCAAGCTAGTAGTTGACTTACTGTACTGTACTGCAGCTTGCTAATGTTTGAGCTAACGTTAGTTGGCTTGCTAGACAGTACTGTAATTCGATGGGAACTACCAAAGTGATTTTAGCTATATGACAGATAGTTATCTATCTGCTTTGTAAAGAAGTTGAATAAGCTTACCTGAGATTCCTCAGACAAAGACAGATTACCAATTATGTGGTCTTTAATTTCCTTCAGACAACGTTGGAGTTACGTAGGATCGTTACCAAACCGGTACGTAAGTATTTACCTTGTCAGTACGTCGTGTAATTATGCTCCTGTGACGTGCTGAGGAGGTAAGGAAGATACCAATTATGTGGTCATGCAATTACCTTCGGATAACGTTGCCATAATGTTTTGAGGAGGTAATATCATGACATTACCAATCCATTACCAATCCATAATGTCACGGTTGGTTGTGGTTACGTAACGTGTTATCTGGGTTAAGATTTGTAAATGTAAGTCAACACTTGTAAATGTTAAGCAACAGTTGTAAATGTTTTACAGATTTGTGTTTTATTTGTGAACTATGTTTTTACATATTCACAAATTTTATTTATATTTGTGAAACATGTTTACATATTTACAGATAATGTTTTTATTTACAAAATATTTGTTCACATTTACAAATTCTATTTTTATTTGTGAGCTGTGATGAATATACCACAGATTTTCTAGATATATTTACGAATATTGAGACACATCTAACTCCATACTCTTGTCTCTATCCTGAACAAATCCTCTTTTGCCACTGGCCGTTTTAATAGTTAATTGGCCATTTGTGAATGACATTGATACAGTTAAACTGACTAAAGTTTCTTACTAAGTTTACCTCCACCACAAATAGCGTCTATGTATGGCGTTTGCCACTTGCCGTTTTAACAGTGTATTAGCCAGTAATAAGCTTTACCGGTATCTACTAACTTACTGGAATAGTCATAAGAATTGATTGGTAGCGAGTCTGCCAAAGTTATTTCATTTCATGGCATAAGAACATATTTTTTTCTTTCATGGCAAAACAACACACTTTTTTCTTTCATTCGTGAATGGCATTTATAAAATAACTATCAATAAAGGCGACGATAACAAACTTTTTCATCAAGTGAAAAGACAAGAGAATCGTGGAATCTACCAGAAATAATTAATAAATGTTGTGGCTCTCAATAGATTCGAACTTAGGTCTTCCACATGAGGGGTACTGTCTTTAACCACGAAGCCACGGCATTACACGTTTCAGCAGTCACTAGACTCCATTGAGGATTGTGTTAAACTGACTAACGTTTCTTATTAGGTTTACCTCCACCATAGCGTCAATGAATTGTATTGCTTTTGCCACTGGCCGTTTTAACAGCTTATTAGCCAGTAATAGGCTTACTAGCAGCACTTGACATTAACTTATTTGCACACCAGCCACTGTGGCTAGTGGTTTTCCCAAAGTTACTAGCCACTCAGAATTTTCACTAGCCACCATTTTGTTGTTGGGAAATTATGTTTTATTTGATTAAATTTTACTATGGTGTGCTACATCTTAGCCTGTCTTGTTCACTGCAGACACTGTATGCAGGTAGTGCTCATGGGAGTTGTAGGGAAGTAGCTCGTAGTGTCACTGTCATTGCAATGAGATTACAATTGTAAATTATGTGTGCGTATATATATATATATATATATATATATATGTGTGTGTGTGTGTGTGTGTGTGTGTGTGTGTGTGTGTATATATATACATATATATATATATATACATATACATACATACAGGAGTTTTCCTGGCTCAAAATTAGGTGAAGGTGGTACCCCACTCTACCGGACACCCCTCTGTGAAATACTTTATATAATGTGGCTACACAATTGAAAAAGAAAACTATTATAGTGTTAAATCTGCCCTGTTGTCCATGTCCACTTGAGCAGCTAATGCACACTACAATGTCCTCCGTAATATCAACCAAAATATGCAAGCAATATATTTATTCTTAAAATAACCTAGAACTATTAACATGTTATTTAAAAAGAAATATGAAATCACTCATCACAGCTTTATAATTCATTGCAGTCAATATTATTGTTGTCTATTTTTGTTATGCTATGTTCTTGTTAATATAGACTTGCATAAAAAACGAAACAGAGTTGTATTTATTACAGCCTTGTCAAGTTATTTTTCCCCATCCTTGCATTGACGCCACGTCGTTAATCTCCCTCGATTTCCTTCAGCTGTACTAGGCTCCGCTGCTGTCGCTGATCCAGCGTCTTCACGTTCATTTATTTATATTGTTAGGGACTTAAATATGTTCATATATTTTTTTTACTCTATGTATTGCATATATAGCCTAATGTTTTTGGTGAGAGCACATACCCTAATCTGATGGTCTTTTCACCAGTCATCTTCGTTTGTCTCGCGATCTCTCTTTAAAAACAAATCTGTTATTCTAGGCTACTAGAAGTCACCTGAAAAGTTTTAAAAAATGTTATGCGGATTAGATGTAGTTTGAGGTTATTAAATTAAATTGGAATATTTTGACATGCTTGGGTGTAAAAGAAAACTAGGATCCACTTGTTTTTCCGACTCGTCTCTGCTTAATCTGGACCAGTGTGGTCCTGTATGCAAGATTGCCAGATTTCATTGACCGTAAACTGTATTCTGCGGCCGACTCAAGGAAAAAATCGACCCGCCCAAGCCCATTAAAATTGACCAAATGTGTCGGAAACACACCCCACCTGGCAACACTCAATATGGAAAAAGTTTCTTCCTACCGTCATTTTAGCTGCAGTGTTTCGCTTGTATTTTATATATGAGCGCAAAATCTTGTTTTACCATGCCAACACACAGAGGCGGAGCGAGATTTTGGGAAGGCTGTCGCCTTTGAGCTTTGAATGCAGGAAAAACCCTGTGTATAGATACATAGAATGCCACCCGATCAAAGTGGCTATTAGGAGTCACTGCGTTACACGCCACAGCCGAATTCTACCCACATTTGGCGGGTGGCCGGGTGTCAATGTCAAGCCTTGCTTACTAGTATCTACTAACTTCCTATGAATAATCATAAGAATTGAGCAATTGCTAGCGAGACTGAAGATGAACTTTTCCAAGCCAGAACCAGTCGCAACATAACCGTATACAGTTTCAGTTAAGGCTTACGTAACTACTGTATGTTAAGCCAGCAAATGTGTTTGTCTATCCTGACCCAAAACGCAGGCACACAGGCAGACAGGCAGGCAGGCACTCACTCACTCACTCACTAAGAGACATTCGCTCTTCTTGGCCGGCACATTCCGAACACTCCATGAGTAGAATTGCATTCCAGATCAGGTCATTATAACATACCTTTCCTCAATAGTATATTTCCTAAATCAAACGTTTTAAATCAAACGTTCAAAAAGTACTGTGTTCGGAATTGTCCATAGTAGTTTCCTTCCCTCCATACTCACATTTTTTTTCATCCCTTAAAATATAATCTCTCAAAGAATTGAATATTGCACTGATAAACAGTTCGTGTGAGACACAGTACTTTTTAAACACCATCACATTTCTTGCTTTCCACAAACCATCCTTAATACAATTTACAACTGCCCACCATCTATTCACATTTTCTTGCCCAGCAAATTCCCATAACTTATGTCCTCATAGCACAAGGGAGCTTTGTGCAAATTTTGTGACCAGTCTGATACAAGGGACCAAACTTTTAATTACTGACAGTACGATACCACATATATTAACATTATACTTAATTTTTGTTTACTCCCCCGCTGAAACCTTCACGTTTTCAATGTTCTGCACAAAGCTGTCCCTGATACTCTGCCCAGTGCATTTGAAAAATAAAGCTTGAAACTTGAAACACTACAAAGCGTTATGCAACTTCACACTCTTTACTGTACAACAGAATAAGCAACTGTACTGCAAACACATTGTGATATGACAGGATGAAGTCATAACGATCTGCATGGCATTGTGGCAGTAAATGGAAAATTATCAAACGAAGCTTAGTTGTCAGATAATCCGACACATTCTCTCTCTCTCTCCCTAGATGAAATGCACAACTATTCCTTAACTTGTTTACAAAGGTTAAGGGGAAAAAAACTGAATCTAAACACACAAGGTACATCAAAAACAAGGTATCCTACATTTATTGTGCATCTTAACATGTGCGTAAATCTCATGTAGCCTAAAAGTTGGTAGCAAGTGAAAACCTACCGTTTATCAGACAGACGGAAAGCAGAATATATATCCAGTTCAACATCTCAAACTTGAAAGCGCAGTTTTGAGGCGAACTAAAGGCTGTTTTAACAGGTTGTTTTTGACAACGATTATCATACGTTGTAAGGAATTCAATATTCAATAATCTGCACGAAAATGAAATAGCTAGGAATGCTCATTCTATTCCACGCGTGTGTCGTCAAAAGCAAACTCTGAAACCCATGAAACGAGCATCGAAAATAGTCATGGCCATGGCCAATTTCACTGAAGTTAACTGAATCATTTAGTACAGTTATTTGAAAAGATTCGGGTCATTTGAATCATTGATTCATTTAATGAATATTTTTGTCCAAGCTCTTAATTCCTTATATCATAGTGATACCTTGTTGTTTACTCTAATCGCACTCTGTTTAATGACTTACAAAAATAGTAATATTACCGAATTAATCTAGTTTATTCTTTTCAACAAGTATCACATTTTTCAGTCTACAGAAAATATCACACTAGGCCGCCATGAACAACAGCGATAAAAAAAGTTATCGAATTCACTGTGATGTTTGTTTTCTGTAGTTAAGGAGCATGCACATCTTAGGCTGAAAAACCAGTGCCATCATATCCTAATATTCATACTTGTTTCCTGCAGAGTCGGAGCCATTCTGGTTCTTACTACAGGAGCACCACCGGTTTCAGAATAGGCAAGTTGTAGTTGTGGATGCTTAAATGAGAGACATTTAAAAATGTTCAATAACTTAAAGATGATAGCTCGGCCTGTGTCAAACATGTAAACATGTCAACTGAAGAGGAAGTAGAGGTCTTCATGGATAGGCTACATACGAAATCCGATTGTGCGAGATCTGATCCTTCCGTTATCCGACTTGGTCGGATACAACATTATGTAGGCTAGTTGACTGTCGGATCAAGCTACGTTGCCATGGTTCTCGGACCGGTGTGATAAAATATCGACTATATCCGAAGTTATATAACAATAAGAAAATATCCTGAAAATAATGAACATCATATCATTCAAAACGGCTATGTTTTGCAGTTGGTTAAAGACAGGTTATGTGATTTGAGGTTCTACTAAACTTGCAAAAAAAAGCCTATATTCCATGGTTCAGGTAGCCAATTTAATAAATATTTCAGTGGAGATATGCGATCAGATGCTTTTATGTTACGAGGCTTGGTGGTTGGGACTGTTGAAAATACATTTCCAAGAAATGATTTGCAATCGCATGATAACCAACACGGCTGACTGTGTGCAATAAGGTATATATGCAGACCGCAAGTCGGGGTTACTTAATTTGGGGGTTCCTGAATATTAATTTACGCTCACTGAATATTAAGTTATGCCCACTAATGTTCGCCATTGGTCCAATAAGGTATATCTGCAGACCGCAAGTCGGGGCGTTACTTAATATGGGTGTTTCTAAATATTAAGTTACGCCCACTGAATATTAAGTTACGCCCACTGATGTTCGCCATTGGTCAGTTAATATGGGGGTTCCTGAATATTAAGTTACGCCCACTGATGTTCGCCATTGTTCAGTTTGTGGACATCCTGGTTTGACACACGGTTCGACACTAGGTGTCATGTATGGGCATGACATCATTACGTTGAGTGTGCTAATGGAGGAAGAATAGTTAACTAACCTTACAACTTTATCTCAGTCCATGTGATTTCATTCAGTATCTTTTGTCAAGATATAACACTAGGTTCAAGCGGTTCAAGCATTGATATAGAAAACAAAAGTGTATTTGCTTTGACAACATGTTGAAAAAGTTCTCTAGTCTGATTATGCTTGTACCAAATATGTAAAATTAAATGGTATTTTCCAATACCATTTAATTGTATTTTGTTTTCATGATTAAAATTGTTTTGTAACGTACAACTGAAATATATTTATTTGAAGACTGAAGTGCCTTTAAAAATAGTTTTACATGTTTTGGTTACAGTCAAGAATGAGATACTGGTGGTTTAGAAAGCTGCTGAGTGCAGTTATAATACAGACACATGCATAAATACACATGCACAGTCATACTCACTATGCCTGTCATGGTCAAGTTTTCTTTGAGTAGCCATTGCTTGGTTATATGTGATACAGTAGAGGGCCGTCATTAGGAGGTTGATGGCTGAGAATGCTGCTTATTGCAGTTACAATATAGTTGATCTGAGCTCTACATGTTACAAAGTTAAAAAGGCCTCCCTTTTGTGCATGTTTATACAGGATGAACATTTTATGCATTTTCCATAGATTCAACATATTACACAAATGTGAACATGCTGTGTAAGGTACATTGTGCGGTGGATCCGTGAGCAACAACTTCAGTGTCAGCTAAACTGTTCTGAAGGTCCTTTGCCAAGACCTGTGGGTTCTGCTGTGTAGATCTGACAAGTTTTCATAATCATTGTAATGGTTTCTCCTTCCTTTGACTTGCACTGTTCAATTTAACAGCATTGTTCTAGAAAGTTGAAATTGGTAACTGGAAGTGTTGAATTTTCTATAGCCTGTTGCAGAAAGGTGGCAAGTTTTAATTTGCATCATGTAGAGGTCAGGTCAACATCTGTTTACAGAAATATAAATTTTTCCGGGGGTGCCTGGAACAAGCACATTTTATAATTCTAGAGTAATGAAGTGGTTATGGACTGAAAACATTGTTGGGAGGAATGTGAGTGTTACATGTATTGGAATTGATTATCTGAAGTTTAATTTAACCCTTGTCCTAAAAGTTGATTCAATAGCATAAATTACAAGTAGAACAGGTCCAAAAGAGCACAACAGACATTATTGAAAGTCAATTAATGTAGCCCAAAATCTTAAAGTCAATGGCAAAACCTAAAAATACAAAATTAAATGATACCCCAGTTAGACAATTAAACATTTAATCACCCGATCAAATATTCAAAACATTACATTCCAACGCTGACAAAACTAAACTGTTTCTTTATGTACCGTGTATTCAGCTTTGCCCAGATTCTGTAGGCTTTGGTTTCATCCTATCATGTTGTATGGTCAGGTGAACACTTCCAAAACACTGTCCAGTTTACTCTTGCTAAACAACTGATGTTTTCAGTCTCTTTGTCTCATCAAACTATATTGTGTTTTCTGGATCTTGTAATTTTTGTTGTGTGGAAACCAACATTAGCTGATGGTTAAAAGACAGCTAATAGGTATCCTAATCAACAAAAACAATTGACAGAGAAGCTCAAAATTAACACTAAGTCCTCTTTTGTCCATTTCGTCCATGAATGTTTCAGTGTCTTCAAAATTATTAAACAAAAACATGAATGGGAGGAAGCTTCTTGTTCTTCCTCTAGACTTGACGCCTCTCTGAGCATCTGCACAGCACCCTATATTTCCTCATCATTCAAGGGTGAGGACTTGTACCCGGTCTCAGAAGAGGCCTGTGTTGGCATTTACCTAGGCAACAGCATCCCCCAGGTCAACAAGGCATCTTGGCAATTGAAATGAAAGATCACAAGAAGCACATAGAATTAGAGGTGTACAAAGTACAAAGTGCTGTGTTCGGCTGTGTTCACCACTTTAGGGAAGTATCAAATGAAGATTCAAATGATAGTTTTAAGCATTGGTGGTGAGTTTCAATTCTTCCTAAAGCTCTGTGATTCTCGTGGGCAAAAGTTATTCACTGATTGAACGAATCTTCTAGAGCAGTGATTCAGTACACCCAGTTCACTGAAAAGATTCGTTCAAAAAGAACGAATCGTTCACGATTCGCACATCACTAAAAACGTATCCCCTACAGCGTTTGGCAGCATGTTCTGTTGAGTTTGATTTTTTTAAACAAAACTCGCTCATCTGAAGCGCGCTCCCGTCTACAAACAGTAAGGTAACATAGGGCATGACGCGCCCCCCTCAGGGTCAATATCTATTTACTGACACAAAAAATACAATTTGAGAGATTTTTTTGTGTGTTGAAGAAGGCTATGCTTAGGGTAAGGGATTATAAAGTAAAATAAATGGCTGCAGTTGACCGATTCATTTGTATTTAATCAAATTTATTTTTTTTAGGAAAGGGGCATTTTTTCCAGCTACTGGGATAAGATGCCTTCCCATGGGGTTAGTTGCCCCCCCCCCCCCCGGGGAATCTTATCCCAATGGAACATAATGCCTAAGGGTTTTTCTGAATTGGCCATGTTTCTTTTAGCCCATTTACCTTTTCCTTACACGCCATTTCATATAGTTAAACTAAACACATTATCGTTTAAATAAGGCAATATTTTAAATCCCAGCAGTTTTTAAAATGAGATTCAGAAGAAAACGTTTAAATAGTTGGCTGAGCAGGTGTGATGATACAGAGGACATTTGTAGTTGATTAAGACTAGTGGCAGCCAAAGGAGGTACTGAAAAATAGAATGGTGACATTTTGTGTTTTTTGTGAGAGTTTCATGGGGCGTCTTGCCCTAGATTAGTTATGTTCAATTATTTGGTTTAAACCTAATGCAATTGCAAAACTGTGCATGTTTCACAGAAACATGTTTGTTTAGACTTTGACGCAGTGTTGCCCACTCGCGCGAGACAAGCAAGCAACCGCAGCTTCAAAAACAAGCTCAAAACAAGCCCAATATTACAGTATTTCTCAATTGCTTTGGCTCTATTCTCGAATGAGAATTATATTTTTTCATGACAATAAGTTTAAATCTCTGAACAATGAGTTTCTTGCTTACATCAGATTGGGATTTATTATTAATTTTAGCAAATTGCACATGTTTTGGCACGTTTGCAAAAGAGTAAGTGCAATTGTCTACAATTTGCACAATACCTACATGCACATGGCTTGCTGATCAGAACTAATGACTTGATTCTCAGTGAAATTGGCGTACTCTGCCAGGTGACGTAGTATTGAAATAGGAATCGCCAGGAGATTTCCCCCCCGGTGCATCACAAGGGAAAATATCAGATGTGAGTCAGTGAACAGTTGTGATTGCACTTATGTATTATAGCCTGTTAGGGTCAATAAATGAGCCTGTAACATAGTTAACTGAAACCACTCAGAGTTTGAAAAGCAAAAACATTTATTTTAACGTCAACAAGCAAAACAATTATTTTACAAAAAATCATCAAACAAAGTGTATAGGGAGGGCAGGCACTCTCCACTCATCTCTGATCACCTGCGAGCAGAATATAAGAGGAGAGATGGAAAAGGAGAAAAGGACAGGAGCACTTAGAGGAGTAT
>JACXGI010015689.1:0-17059 GCA_016801175.1 Esox masquinongy | reverse complement strand
CGTTTTGGAATGGCCCAGCCAGAGCTCAGACCTGAATCCAATTGAACATCTGTGGGGTGATCTGAAGAGGGCTGTGCACAGGAGATGTCCTCGCAATCTGACAGATTTGGAGCGCTTTTGCAAAGAAGAGTGGGCAAATATTGCCACGTCAAGATGTGCCATGCTAATAGACTCCTACCCAAAAAGACTGAGTGCTGTAGTAAAATCAAAAGGTGCTTCAACAAAGTATTAGATTAAGGGTGTGCACACTTATGCAATCAGGTTATTGTGAGTTTTTTATTTTTCCCCCTCAAAGATTTCAATTTGTTTTTCAATTGAATTGTTCACCCCATAGGTCACATTAAAGGTGGAAACATTTCTGACATGATTTATCTTTGTCTCATTCTGGTACATCACAAGAACCTGGCATTTTAACAGGGGTGTGTAGACTTTTTATATCCACTGTATATAGAGGATTTCTCAACCTACATTTACATATGTGCCCTGAATATGTTTATGAAATACAGCTCCGGAAAAAATTAAGAGACCACCGCACCTTTTTCTTTCCTTTCCAAAAAAGTTGAAAAGGAAAGTTTTGAGTGAGGAACAGAAGTGTTCAATTTGCAGTGGTCTCTTAATTTGAACCCTTCTCTTTCTCCCTCAAAATCTTCCTTTTCGACTTTTTTGGAAAGGAAATAAAAAGGTGCAGTGGTCTCAAATTTTTCTGGAGCTGTATAGAAATAGCCCTTCCCACAATATCATAATACAATGCATGTCATATTTTAATGTTGAATATAATGTGTTAAATGTGCTAAATGCATATTACCAACTATAATTTTCTCATTTATATAAATATATTTACATGTATTTAAGAAAGCTGTAACATATTTGAAAATGTCCAAAATCGAATATGTAAATTTATGTATGAAATATATGGCCATTCATTAGTAATACATATAATACATATATTAGTACAGTGGGGAGAACAAGTATTTGATACACTGCTGATTTTGCAGGTTTTCCTACTTACAAAGCATGTAGAGGTCTGGCTGTGTGTTTCGGGTCATTGTCGTACTGGAAGACCCAGCCACGACCCATCTTCAATGCTCTTACTGAGGGAAGGAGGTTTTTGGCTAAGATCTCATGATACATGGCCCCATCCATCCTCCCCTCAACACGGTGCAGTCGTCCTGTCCCCATTGCAGAAAAGCATCCCCAAAGAATGATGTTTCCACCTCCATGCTTCACGGTTGGGATGGTGTTCTTGAGGTTGTACTCATCCTTTTTCTTCCTCCAAACACGGCGAGTGGAGTTTAGACCAAAAAACTCTATTTTTGTCTCATCAGACCACATGATCTTCTCCCATTCCTCCTCTGGATCATCCAGATGGTCATTGGCAAACTTCAGATGGGCCTGGACATGCGCTGGCTTGAGCAGGGGGACCTTGTGTGCGCTGCAGGATTTTAATCCATGACGGCGTAGTGTGTTACTAATGGTTTTCTTTGAGACTGTGGTCCCAGCTCTCTTCAGGTCATTGACCAGGTCCTGCCGTGTAGTTCTGGGCTGATCCCTCACCTTCCTCATGATCATTGATGCGCCACGAGGTGAGATCTTGCATGGAGCCCCAGACTGAGGGAGATTGACCTTCATCTTGAACTTCTTCCATTTTCAAATAATTGCGCCAACAGGTGTTGCCTTCTCACCAAGCTGCTTGCCTATTGTCCTGTAGCCCATCCCAGCCTTGTGCAGGTCTACAATTTTATCCCTGATGTCCTTACACAGCTCTCTGGTCTTGGCCATTGTGGAGAGGTTGGAGTCTGTTTGATTGAGCGTGTGGGCAGGTGTCTTTTATACAGGTAACGAGTTCAAACAGGTGCAGTTAATACAGGTAATGAGTGGAGAACAGGAGGGCTTCTTAAAGAAAAACTAACAGGTCTGTGAGGGCCGGAATTCTTACTGGTTGGTAGGTGATCAAATACTTATGTCATGCAATAAAATGCTAATTAATTATTTAAAAATCATACAATGTGATTTTCTGGATTTTTGTTTTAGATTCCGTCTCTCACAGTTGAAGTGTACCTATGATAAAAATTACAGACCTTTACATGCTTTGTAAGTAGGAAAACCTGCAAAATCGGCAGTGTATCAAATACTTGTTCTCCCCACTGTATATGTTTAAAAAAATATAGGCACATATTAAAAATATGTTTTGTCATTAAATAATACTTCCGTGTGGGCAGGCACGGCCGATTTGTTTTAGGACACGGAGCTCAGGAGTAAACCACAGTGAAGAGGAGAATCAGTTTAGTTTGGATGTGGCCAGAGAGTTCAGGGAAACGGATATAGTGTCACATTTGGCAGCGAGAATCTCAGCTGAGTTAAGGGCATTTTCCAGGGATTGAGCAAAGCAGATGGCATTTGGGAGTTTAATTGGATCACCTGTTTTGATGTTGCAAAATTAAATTAGTCATTTGTTAATGTTGTGAGGTGTGTAGGAGGGAAGGGAGAAATGTATGATCTTATGGTCATGGTGAGTACTTCAGAGAAATCAGACAAGAATGATTCTGTAGCTTTTGGTGACGGTAAACAAGGATAATGGTGAAGGAGCAGGAAGATTTGAAGGATAATGGTGATGGAGCAGGATGATTTGATCAATAATGGTGATGGAGCAGGAGGATTTGAAGGATAATGGTGATGGAGCAGGAGGATTTGAAGGCAATGAATTCCAATGAGGAGACAGTAGGGAGACAGTTCAGTTATTTGGATAACAGATTTGTACAGTACAGCATGGCTACCACCAGGGCCAGTGGGGGGGGGGGGTGATAAGAATAGAGGTTATCCAGTATTATTTCATAGTGCAGGAGAGGCAATTGTTGTTATTGTTCAAGCAGTGAAGGTCACGTGGTTGATTACGTGGAATAGTACTTGGTAAAACACTGTGGCGAAAACCACGATAATCCAGAGAAGAGCGTAAACAGGAGGAGCAGAGTAGAACCAGTGAGCAGGTACATCATAGCCAGACAGATACATTACCCGTAGTGTTCAGATACATTACCCGTAGTGTTCAGATACATTACCTGTAATGTTCAGATACATTACCCGTAGTGTTCAGGAGGAGCAGAGTAGAACCAGTGAGCAGGTACAGCATAGCCAGACAGATACATTACCCGTAGTGTTCTGAATGTCGATAAACACTAGGTGAGATCTGGGCGGAACCACCCCCTGTATTTTGGTTAGCGTGCCAGTTGGCGCTTAGTTAGGTAAGTAGCACATAGGCAGGTAAGATAGGTGAGGGGTTACTTTAACTTTTGCTTTCTTTGCTTTGGTTCCATCCAGCCCCTTTTCCCCATTTTATCGTGAGTTGTGGGGAAATAATAAACCCCTGTGAATGGTACCTCAGTTGTCCGTCTTCCTTACTCCCACCTATGACCCCATACCTTCTCCCACTCCATGGGACGTTCACATGCAGCGGGGTGTTGCGTTCCCTCCCCCGGGAGGCGTTCGTTACATTTTAATATTCAATAATTCTACCCATACTGTTCATATCCCCCATTCATATTCCCCATCACTCTGTAAAATTGCTGCAAATTTACATGGTCATGTATATTTTTGCTTTATATAATTCTTAGTTCTTGCTGTGTAGATGTCGTGTGCCATGTCACAAGAATTTTGTTGTTCAGAATGATGTTGTGTTATTCAGTGCATTTATAAAATATAAGACTTTGACTTTGATCCAGTGTGAAATTTGCTAAAGAAATCTGTTGAAATCTATGTTGGCTATGGAACACACAATGAAATGCTCTCTTTTCATGTTTATTTGTTTTTCTACAGGTCTGCCCAAAGCCACAGTGAGTGTCTCTCATGGTCTCCTCTACTCTGGAGAGACTGTTACTCTGCAGTGTGACATCTCAAACTACACAGACTGGACATACAGGTGGTACAGAAATGACAAACAGGTTTTCAGTTGGACAGTAAAACCATCACATTCACTATCAATGAGACTGGTCTGGCTTGGTACAGATGTGAGGGGAATAGAACAGATCATCCCCAGTCATCACAGCTCGGTGTTCCCCTCAACATCACTGTCATTGGTGAGTCCACTATTAAAACTCCATCACTAACTTGTTGTTGGTTGTTGTCATAGTGGTGTGTATAGTAGTGTGTGTTAGTTTACAGAATCTTTCACCTCAAACCACACAGACAAGACTCTAAACCAGTAGCTACAACCTCTGGACATAAAAAAAAATAGTCTTCTCATTATTGGTTGCTGTGTAATATGGATAGAAAGTATGTCTGTAAAATTTCTGTATGTAAATAATATTTGGTCATCTTACTCCATTACTACAATTAAAGCTCTAATTATGCACACAGTGCCCTCCACCGTTGGTAAATACGAGCAAAACGAGCTGTGGTAAATATATCTCTGCTGTTCAACCTCTTGGTCTTTCATTCAAAATATTCACAAAAACCAAAACTTTAATTAAAGAAAAAATATATTTTTCTCCAAAACAAGTGCCTGAATTATTGGCACCCCTAGAAAATCTTATGACTTAAATCTAACCGAATTGTATTCCCATTCATATTTTACCTTTTTAAGTTAACCTGTGTGATTAGGTACACTTAAATAGCTTTTGGTAGCTTTGGTTGTCTGTGTCGTTTGTTCTCACTGTTCATTTACACTACACTAATTTGCATGAGTTTTATGTTACGGGTCTCTGTACCATCCACCCTAGACTGCTAGAGCCACAGCGTTCGTAACATAACGTGGGGGCTTATCCGGGATCTCTCAGTGATACCCATGCCACTCATGCACCTTGGTTTAAGTGTCTAGTTCAGTGTTGAACTGTGCAGCTGTGATTGTGTGATCGGCTGGTGTAGTGTTCGGTATTTGTTGGCTCATGTTGCTGGCTTACAATGGCTGCATTTGATATGGATGCCTTTTTGAATAACCCTACATGGGAGGATTTTGATAGATGCCGTAAAGTGGATTTACTGGCTTTGGCTAACCATTTTTCTTTAACCATACCGTAGAGTTTAGTTAAAGCGGAGGTTAGAGAACTTGTGTTAGATGTTTTGTTGAAGGAGCAAGTGCTTGTGTTGCCGCTGCTTGAGCCTGCTGCTACTGTTCGGGGATGTGTTTGCTGCTCCTGTAAGCCCGTCCATGTCTGAGGATGAGGGCAAGGCCAAGGCTCCAGCCACATTGTCCCATTTGACCCACTCTCCCCGCTGTCAGACAGTGACGCCAGAAGGGATGTCCGTTCGACACGGCTCCAAGTGGAGGCGGAAGAGAGAGCACAGATCAGGCAAGAAACTCTCCAGTTGGAGATGTGTAAACTCGAGGTAGAACGGGAGTCGCGTAAACTCAAACTTGAGGCAGAACAGGAGACGAGTAGGCTAGAACAGGAGTCGCGTAAACTTGAGGAGACATGTAGATTTGATCAAGAACTGGAGATGCGTAAGCTTGATCAAGAGTTGCGTAAGATGGAACTGGAGGCAGAGACAGCGAGGTTAGCCTCTGCTCGTGCAGTGCCTGCTAGTGAGCCATCCTCACTGAGCTAGTGGGTCATCTACTAGTTTTGATATTAGCAGACATATCGCCTAGGTACCAGTGTTCAGAGAGTCAGAGGTTGACTCTTATTTTAGTGTGTTTGAGCGTATAGCGGTAGCATTGAAATGGCCAGAAGAAGTATGGTGCTTATTGCTTCAGTTTAAATTGACGGGCAAAGCCCTCTTCAAAACAGTTTGAAATATGATGTGGTCAAAGCAACTGTTCTTCATGCCTAAAAGCTTGTTCATGAGGCATATCAACAGAGATGTAGGTCTCCTAAAAATTAATCTACCCAGACTTACGTGGAGTTTGCTAGAGACAAGGGAAATCTGTTTCACAAATGGCTCACTGCTAGTAAGGTGACTGATTTTAATTCTCTTCGGGAGTTACTCTTGTTGGAGGAGTTTAAACATTGCTTACCCGAACGCATCGTTGTTTACCTAAACGAACAGAAAGTGCACTCACTGTCGGAAGCTTCTGTATTGGCAGACGAATTTGTGTTGACGCACAAGAGCGTATTCTCGGCTCGTACAGAGAGTTGGGCTGCGGAGCCACCGTCTCCTAGCCCTAGTCGACCAACAGTACATCAAACTCGGCCGAAAGACGTACGTCAATGCTTTTATTGTCATCAGCCAGGACATATGGTTAATGAGTGCTTCCTGCTGAAACGCAAACAAGGGACGCCTCTGCACGCCAAGCCGCCAACAGATGTTGGGCTAATTCGTACTGTTGTTAGGTCAGAGAAACGACAGGTGCCTCATGGTAAATGTGGCTTGATGGTCCCAGTCTCAGATCGCAGTTATGAACCATTTATATTTGAGGGATTTGTTTCCCTGTCAGGTATCGATGCGTCTCAGCGCCCTTTTAGGATCCTTAGAGATACTGGTGCGGCGCAGTCCTATCTGACGTGTTGCCCTTCTCCGAAGATACATACTGTAGATCCAGTGTGTTAGTCCAGGGAATTGAAATGGGAATTGTCCCAGTGCCCTTGCACTTTGTGAATGTACACTCTGAGCTAGTCAGTGGATTGTTCAGAGTTGGAGTACGTCCTATGTTGCCAGTAAAAGGGGGGATGTTTGTAATGGGCAACGATATTGCCGGTGAAAAGGTAATACCCATATTGGAGATGTTGGATAAAAGTGACCATCTCTTTCGGAGGAGCTGGCGCAGAGTTATCCACGTGTTCCCCACTTGTGCCGTCACACATGCTCAGGCATGACGAATGGGTGACGTGATAGAATTGTCAAACACTATTCTGTCTAGAGAGTTTGACCAAGAGGATAGCTTCTGTGCTACCTCTGTAAACTGGTGGGGTCTGGAAAACAGCCCAGGATTGGGAAGAAGAATGTGGACTGTGTTGCTGATGCAATACAGTTACCAGTAACACGTGACCAGCTGGTTGCTAACCAAAAGGGTGGCAAAAGCCTTGCTAAATGTTTTTCCAGTGTTGTCTCAGTGGAGGATCTTAAGAAGAAAAGCATGGCATACTTCATTGATGGTAATCTCCTCATGCGCAAATGGATATCCCATGGTGACGCCGGTGGAGATTGGAATGCAATTTACCAAATAGTGGTTCCTACAGCCTTTCGACAAACTGTTTTATCCCTTGCTCATGATCACCAGTGGTCCGGTCATTTGGGAGTCACCAAGACTTATGATCGGGTTCTGCAACATTTTTTTTGGCCTGGTTTAAAACAGGATGTGGCTCAGTACTGTCGGACATGCCACACCTGTCAGGTAACTGGAAAACCAAACCAGGTTATTTCTCCCGCTCCTCTTTGTCCCATACCCGCCATAGGTGAACCCTTCGAACATGTGGTTGTTGATTGTGTTGGACCATTACCGAAAACAAAAGCTGGTGACCAGTTGTTGTTGACGATTATGTGTGTGGCCACATGCTACCCAGAGGCCATTCCTCTGCGAAGGATTACTGCTCCAGTGGTGAGCAAAGCATTGATTAAATTCTTTTCGACATTTGGGTTACCTAAGGTGGTACAAACTGATCAAGGCTCAAATTTCCTTTCCAAGCTTTTCAAACAGGTTTTAAAGACCTTGTCAATAACGCATTGTGTGTCAAGCGCATATCACCCAGAGTCTCAGGGTGCGCTTGAACGGTGGCATCAGACACTGAAGCCTATGCTCCGTAAGTATTGTTTGGAATCCGAGAAGGATTGGGATGAGGGAGTTCCTCTAGTTTTGTTTGCTGTCCGTGAGACGGTACAGGAATCCCTAGGGTTCAGCCCAGCTGAACTGGTGTTTGGACACAGTCAGAGGACCTATGAAAGTCCTTAAGGATCAGTTTTTATCAGAAGGAATGTGTGAAAAGGACAATGTATTAGACTACGTGAGTCACTTTCGTGAGTGCCTACATGGCGCCTGTGCGCTGGCAAAGTAGGCCCAATCTCCCTTGCAGAGACGTATGAAACGTCATTATGATAAACATGCTGTTTCTCGTCCTCTGTGGCCGGGTGACCAAGTTCTTGTGTTGCCTGTACCAGATGCGTTGTCTCGTGTTTAGAGATGTATAATTTATTTTCTATCCTGTGTGGATGCCTTTGCACGTTGAAAGTGTTCTGTATACGCTTTATGTCTTGTGTCGCAAACCATAGTAGGTTTGCTCTTTTAAGGGTGGGAGGGTTATGCATGCAGGTACCCTGTATGTGTGTTTGTGTTTTTCCCCTCCTGCCATTTCCAAGGCTGTCCTTTATGTTCCTTATTGTGCTCTTCTGTGTTTTCCACCTGGCAGTCATGAGTGCATCGCCTGACTGCTGAGGTGGACCAATCAGTGGACACCCCTCCTAATTGCACCACCTGTTCCTTTTTCCAGTACCCAATCACATCACACATCCCCAGGTTTAAAAACCCAGTCAGTTGGTTCTCCCAAAGAGACTAATTTGCTTTACCCCACATGGACATAGACACTCTTGAGATACATACCCTTTTGATAGACAGATACTCTTGAGATACATACCCTTTTGATAGACAGACACTTCGTTCATTATCATACATCACTTTGTTTAGCACATACAACTCACTTTGTCCTGTTTCATGTGAGTATGTATTGCTGTGGTTTTTTGTTTGGTGTTGTCTAGTCAATTGTTTGCTGTGTGCTGTTTAGTCCTTGTTCAACCTGTGTGTTTTTGTTTGTCCCTGTTTCCCTGGGAAAAGTTTTTTTTTAGCAAGTCGCCCTTGGGCATACACAACCCGTAGGAAAACTGTGTCTAAAAAAACTAGTTAGAACTGACCGGACCACACACTGTACTTTTGTATTGGTTAGTAATTAGCTAAGCGGTTCTTGAGGCAGGCAAGTTCAGTTTAGGGGTGTTTGATCATTCGCTGTATATATAGATATCAACCACACACTAACCCCAAGGCTGATTTCGACAAAGACAGAGTACACATCAGTAATGAGACCACAGGAGAGATGACCATCCCTACAGTATCTAAATTGAAGGTATATAAGTGTCAGTCGGATGGAGGAGAATCACCTGGAAGCTGGGTGACAGTCAGAGGTTAGAAAACAATTAATGATCACAGTACATTTACATCAGGGGTAGTCAGTGATCTGCAATGTAGTGTTCACATTACATTATGATCACATTACCTTTTCATCAGTGGTAGTCCTGTTTTCAGATCACTCTAAAGAAGCACCCAGAAAATCGCAGCTCATTCAGAACGCTGCTGCTGGAGTTAAAAAAACAATAAAAAATAAATAAAATAAAAAAATCTAAGAAAGCTGAACACATTACACCAATTCTTAGTTTTCTGAACCGACTCCTTGTATCTCATAGAATAGATTTTAAGATACTGCTACTTGTCTATAGATTACTGAATTCTTCAGGGCCTAGTGACATCTCAGAATTTCTCTCTCAGTATGAACCCTCTAGACTCCTCAGATCATCAGTGTCTGTTCTGCTAACAGTTCCAAGAGTAAAGACTAAGGCTGGTGAGGTTGCGTTTACTCTTTATGTTGCACAGAGTTAGAATAAACTGCCAGAAAATCTTAGATGTGCTCCAACATTGACCACTTCCAAATCTTGGCTAAAAACCTGTTTTCTTCTGTCTTTTATTAATCTTATAATCTTTTAATCATATTAAATGTCATGTTTTTATTTGCATGCTTTGTCTTTTATGATAATTTTATTTATATTATTTCAATTATTTTTTCTAAAGTAAAGCACTTTGAATTGCCCTGTGTATGAAATGATGTTATGAACACAAACATGACTTGACTTAAATCAGTGGTAGTGTCACCTTTGTAGGAGGCAGGACACAGGTATTGAACAAACTTTAATTGAAAGCCTCATGAACATCAGACATCCCGTGGAACATGAAACATCTAGATGAAACAATGACAGACAAGAAACATTAGGACAAGAGGATCTCAAATAGGGATTTAACAAGGGGTTAACGAGACACAGGGTGTCCAATCACAATGATGAGACTAACCATAGAAACAGGAAAACTAGAACCAAAACCCACAGAACCAAAACCCACAGAATGGCCGGCCATTACCAGTAGTCAGTAATTGATTAACAAGGATCGGCAGTTGTCAAAATTCTAATCATTTATATTCTGTATCAATCTAAAGAAGGGGTGGGCAATTAATTTAGCCAAAGGGCCACATGAGAAACTGGGACTGTTGTGGAGGGCCGAACCAATAGGCTGAACTTAATTCTGAATTCAGTTCAGTATACTGTATATTGGTTCTGTTAGTCACAGTGTGGCACGGATTATTGTTTCATGTCCGAACGTAAGGTGTGGTTTTCCAGATAAAGTTTTGAAACGTTTTTCTTGTGTTTTGTCTCCTTTTTTCACTGCCTCATTTATGCGCACACATTGCATTCGCACTGTCACATTATCCTGCATCCGTTTTAAGAGTCAGACATTTTTCCCCATCAGATTTCGACAACAATCCGTTGTAACACCTACGAGTTTGTGCCATTTCACTCCCAGCTTGTCCAAGCAGGCATTTACCTCAGTGAAAAAATCACGTCCTGTTGTCGTCCCTTTCATTGATCGAATTGCTGCCAGCTCTTCCGTAATCTTAAAGTCCTACGACGAGTACTGGGCTGTGTCGCGGACATCGCAGCTCTCATCCAAAGCCAAGCAGAAAAAGTCAAAATCGCTTTTTGCAGCTGAAACTCCAGATTTCCCTCAATGTCCTCGATCCTTCTTGTTACGGTTCGTCTGGAGAGGGGCACATTCTCAAATGCTAATGTTTTGTGGGATATCACAACTGGTCTTGACTGCTCTATCCCTGGATGTGTGAAGTTGGTGAAAAGTCCTTGTTGGTTTTGCAGCTTAGCTTGCAAAGGATCAGATCCCCGTGCCCGCTCGAAGTTCTTGTATTTCTCTGCATGTTAAGTCACATAGTGGCGATTCAAATTTAAATCCTTAAACACCGCGATCTGTACTCCACAAACTAAGAACATGGCTTTACCTTTGACTTCTGTAAATAAACACTAAGAAGTCCATGTCTTGTTAAAAACTACAGTCTGTATCAATCTTCTTTTTTTTACGTGAGCAAACATTTTTTAGGGGTAACAGCCAACTGTACACATCTTCACAGAAAGGTGTTGGAGAACAGGTGTCTGAGATACTTATACATAAATTCTCTACATGTTGGTCCATCCATCTCCAAAGCACCAAACTGGATCCCCAGCAGGTCCAAGGATCTACCCAGATTCAGTCTCCTGATGCTGTGTATACAAGTCTGCAGTTTGGTCAGTCTCTCAGCCCAGACCTCTAAATACAACATCATGTACTGACTTTTCACCACCCACTCTGTATTACATGTTACAGTACTTTGTCTTTTGGAAAGCTAACTTTGTCTATCCTTTGACCTACAGTTGATCCTAACATCTACCATATTATCAGTCACTCAAGCAACATTGGTAATGGTACTGTTGTGTTTTTAGTTGGAATGTGTGGCAACTCACAGCATGTGGTTAAGGCTGTAAAGTTTAACAAGTGTTCCTGTATTATGTATCAGATTCTGCTGGTGTTTCTGCGGCTGATGGATCAGGTGATGTGACGTATGCTCAGATTCAGCACAAGAAGTTGGACATGAAAACAGCTGACTTTTAACTCTACCATACATTGATAAAGTTGTTAAAATCAATAAAATGAATCGGTAAAACAAAAAAGAGATCTCTTCAGAAAAGCTAGCTCAACCAAATGAAAATTTGGATGAGCTGAGCTGACACAGTTAAGGTGACACAACAGCCTTCTATTAGGCCACAGCCATGCACCCATGTGAGCAAACATTGTCCTTAGTTATCTAAATCGGAACAGTACCCATCAAAAATCCTACTTTCACTAATCTTAACTCTAATCCGTACCCTAACCATAACCTTAACCCTAAACTTAACCTAACCTTAATGGCTAAGCATAAGCCTAATTCTGACTCTAAGCCAAATTATAACGGTTAAGGCCTAAAATTGAACCCTAATTCTACCCCCCGTGCCAAACCTTTGTCCTACATTAAGACTGCAAAAAAAATATCATTTTCAAAATTGGTACAAGAAATCCCCATTAATCACTTTTTTTTGGATGGAACAGTACTTAAAGCTATTATTGCATATCAATTTTTTTCTTAGCAAAACAAATTTCTGTTGTTTTATTCAGTAAAGTGGTAATGATAGTGGATGTTATCTGCACATACAGCATCTGTATATTTGGTATTGGTTTTTGTATGGTTGTAAATGTAATGAAATATATAGTCTTTGATTTAATACGTCTGTCCTTCAGGTGACCAGTCAAAATGTTCTATATCATTTGCACTGTAGCTTCATTGCTTTTTGACAGTAAATGGACATTGTCAACATCCATCTCCTTTAGTCAGCCCTCCTTTAAACTTTATTTGGTTATTGTGCTTCCCAGTGTGAGTTAAAGGGGTAGTCTGAGAAATAGAAATAATAGTCTATACTGTATATCAGTTTAAGTATCATACAATAAAGCATTTCTAAGGTTTTCTCCTACCCCACTCCCACTGGTTCACTTCATCTCAGAGATTATATTTCTAAGGTTTTGCCCTACTCCACTCCCACTGGTTCACTTAATCTCTGAGATTATATTTTTACTGCTGGTAAACCAGGAGCAGCGTTAAGTGTTGTGGCCAAAACTCTTTATTCACCAGTTTTAGCCAGGGGAGACCACCCCTCTGAATGCTCAGTGGCACAAACTTGGTATTTATTCAGTTTAAGGTGGAAACAAAAAGAAGGGGGTGGGCTTCAGTCAACTGGCAGGAAAGCAAAATGACACAATGATTCATGTCCTTACTATCCTGTGGTTTCAACAGAAACGTTTGTTAACCATTTACCTGTTGTAAAGCAGCAACCCTCTCAGCTCTGCTTCCCCAATGCAGCTTCCTAACACATCTTTTAGCGACAGACATTTTCTGTCCCACTCTAAAAACACACATAAAACAGTAAGAGCTAACAGAGTTTATACAGAGATGCATGTTTCCAGTCTAGTTTTAGCAGCAGAATATACAGGACCAGCTACAGTAAAAGCAGATGTCCACCCAGTGAATGAAAAGTAACGTCACCAGAAGTGATGACGGAACCAGTCCCCCCCAACAGACACAGACTCTAAGCACCATGCATCAACCTAGCAGTAGAAGAATAACATCCATTGGAAAAAGTGGGCACTCTACCAGAAGAGTCCAGAAACACGGATCACTCCTGGAGAAGGGTCTGACTTTGGCAAGTGTGCAGTGGGTGTCATGTGGGAATACCATGACTGTGTCAAGGAATGGAAATTTTTCTTCCCAATGGCCCTGTACCATCTTATCCTCTTCTTTCTTCCTGTTGTTAAACTGTCAAACCTACCACATTGAACAGTCTGACCGGCCTCGTCCAATTTCAGGGGTTTTGCGAAGCCTTTTTAAAACCATTGTCACTTGAGCACTGCAAGTTTGGGAGATCATGGCTGAGGATGTCACCCCATTGAGCTCCCAGTAACGACGTTAGACGTTTGGCCCCCAATCTAGCTCCCCTCATTAAGAAATTGTTGTTAATTGTGAGGCCCGGGTTTGAATCCTGCTAGTGGATTAGCCCAGGGGTGCAGTGGAATCAGACAGCAGCTTTTGGTTTTTGGTCAAAATAGAAGAAGCAGAGTGGAATTGAATGTACTTCGACAATGACTGTCCCGACTCCACTTCTAACTGCCGGAATAAGGCAGGGCCTTAATCACTGTTTTGACATCACGAATTTGGGGAGAATAACAGGATAAAAGTGAAAAAATATATGTACATTTATTTTATATTCCCAGCGTCATCACAGAAACATACCTGTTGTATAACCCTTGCTCTTCTAATCTTTTTCTTTCTGTTGAGATTTTTCAACACTATATTTCCTTTGGTTGGTTTGGAAGTTTGTTTTCATTTTTGTTTTGATGGTTATAACATATTCACATCATCTTTTTAGTTTAGTTTGTCCATGATCTCCAGCCTTATGTTACAGTTGCAAGAGTAAGGAAAGTACAATTTTCAGTTCCTCAATCAAAAAGCACCACAAGTCTTCTGTTGAGAGACTGGTGACTTTGATGCAAGTGCCACCCATTTACAAAATCACTAATATTGTGGTTATGCACAGAATTATGTAACTTTGGAAATGGAATGCCTTACACAACACTTTGTAAAGCATCACAGAAGACAGAGACCGAAGATGTTGCCCCAAGATCAAATGCATTATGAAACAACTGCTTGTTCATTCAGTAGGACAAACTTTTCCGCTCATAGTCTTGAAGTATTCAGGTTATTTTTTTCAGGTGATTGTCTTTATTCACTCCATATTACATATAGTTACCAGAATTTAAATAAAGGGCATGCCCTTTACAGTCAACTAACTCACTTCAATTCCACTACAGTTCCTCCATAAGCCATGTTTGTAAGAATAACCTTCTGCAGATTCTGGGTTTTGGCCAATTCTTGTGCAGATCCTGGGTTTTGGCAAACAGAAAATTTTGCTGATAAGGTTGATAACTAAACATTGCACGGGTAGTAAAAAGAAAGCAATATTACACGAAATGGTGTAACAATTGTTTTATCAGCTAAAGTGCATTGTGAAATACTCGAAGATCAAACAAACGCAGACTTTAAAGCATGACCAACCAGCGGCGTAGGTTGTATTGTTTATTGGGGTGGGTCAGGGTCAATGGATCCCAGGATTTTTACTCTTTTCCAGGGGGGTCACATTGACTTGTCTGTAATATTGGGGGGGTCATGACCCACCCATATACCCCTAATTCTACACCCCTGTAACCAACTGTCAAGCACATTTCCCAGTAATCAAATTTCAAGGATCATCACCCCTTCTTCATTTCTTTAAGGGTCAGCATAAGTTCTACCTGTGTGGTTAAACACTGGATTCACATCCAAATCATACATTATGGAACCGTTTTGTTGATACAGATGAAGCCTAGTTCTAATCACACTTCCAATGAATCTCCAATGATTATGCTTCTTAGTCCAAGACTAGATCTGATCTGTAACTGGGAAAGTGCCCAAAAATACATTACCTTGCCCAGGTTATAAACAAAACAGTCTGATTTAGCAGGAATATTATTTTGCGGCACGACTCTCACAGATTCTTTTACATGGTATGTTACATATATAGTCAAACCAACATTGCATTTGATCTAAACATCTTCGACCCATTCGGGCACAGTGTTCCACTAGCAACCAGTTATTTGGTTCTGGTTTGTCACTATTCTCTGTTCCATTGCGTGGGTCCCAGAACCTAGAACAGAGTTGATAAATAATTACTCTATGTTGTATGTATATATAGAAAACACGAGTTATAAAACAATACAGTCCATTATTCTATGTTTCAATGAGTATGTGTGTTTGCTACTGTGTCAAAGTATGCAAATGCTTTTGAGTGTAAAAATGTGTGTATAGTGTGTGTGGGTGATTATTTTATGAGAACTAGAAGTTGTTACATTAATAGTAAACCAACAACAAATCTGACAAGTGAGGACCAATTGCCAGTACTCACATAGAAGCTGACTGTTTTATGCTTAATAATGTTAGTGTTAAAATAAGGGTTAGGTGTAGAGTTTCAAAGTTAGGGAAATCGGCTTAAAAACTGCAACAAGTCTTTTTATTTATCAAATGCACCGAATTACATAGTCATTCTGACCAATGAAATTCTTGTGACATGGCACACGCCATCTACGCAGTAAGAATTAAGAAATATATAAAGCAAAACTATACATAACAAATATATACATGTAAACTAGCAGCAATTTTAAAGAGTGTAGAATGGAGAATATGAACAGTATGGGTAGGAGTATTGAATATTATTTATATATATATATATATATATATATATATATATATGAATATATATAAGTGTAATATGCCAGTGAATAGTTTATAAAAATATTCTAATATACTTTGAATGTACACAGAAAGACATCAGAGCACTAGGAATGTTCATGTCCCATGGCAAGTTGTATAGAAATGCAGGAAATTAACTTTAAAAAAATTAAGACAATTGTTTTTACCGCAAAATGGATGTCCCATGTCAAATCTTACCTAGGGCCCAAAGAGGCTAAAACCAACTGTGTGTGTCTTCATGTGTGTGGTTGAGGGTGTGTTTGTGTTTGTATATATAAACATATATATAAAGTTTGTGAACCCCAAAATGATGGTCTTTATTTTTGTATAAAATATTAAAATAACTAAAAATCCTTATCTAAATGCAGGACACTAACAAAAACTAATTTCATGTGTGCAAAAATGTGTGAACCCCTTCATTCAATAGCTTGAGGAACCTCGATTAGCAGCAAGAACTTGGAGTAAACATTTCCTATAGCCACTACTCAATATCTGATATCTTTTTTGACAGAGTTTTGCCCACTCCCATTACACAACTCAGTCAATTGAGTGAGATTTAAGGGGTGTCTGGCATGTACTGCCCGCAGGATTTTGACTTGGCCAATCCAAAACAAAAATCTTCTTTCTCCTGAGACATTCTTTGGGAAATTTGCTTGAATGCTTTGAGTCATATTCTCGTTGAAAGACCCATGTTTCGGCCCAGCTTTAGCTCCTTAACTGATGGCTTGATGTTCTGTTCAAGAATCCAACATGTTTGGTTTTGCCAAACATATTGGCTTTAATTGCGACCATAAAGGTAAATTGTGGGCTCATCTGTCCAGAGAATACAGGTGCTGGTCATATAATTAGAATATCATCAAAAAGTTGATTTATTTCAGTAATTCCATTCAAAAAGTAAAACTTGGATATTATATTCATTCATTACACACAGACTGATATATTTCAAATGTTTATTTCATTTAATTGTGATGATTAAAAATTAATTAAAATTAGAATATTACTTAAGACCAATACAAAAAAAGGATTTTTAGAAATGTTGGCCAACTGAAAAGTATGAACATGAAAAGTATGAGCATGTACAGCACTCAATACTTAGTTGGGGCTCCTTTTGCCTGAATTACTGCAGCAATGCGGCGTGGCATGGAGTCGATCAGTCTGTGGCACTGCTCAGGTGTTATGAGAGC
>JACXGI010015688.1:0-17063 GCA_016801175.1 Esox masquinongy | reverse complement strand
TCACAATAACCTGGTTGCATAAGTGTGCACACCCTTAAACTAATACTTTGTTGAAGCACCTTTTGATTTTATTACAGCACTCAGTCTTTTTGGGTAGGAGTCTATTAGCATGGCACATCTTGACGTGGCAATATTTGCCCACTCTTCTTTGCAAAAGCGCTCCAAATCTGTCAGATTGCGAGGACATCTCCTGTGCACATCCCTCTTCAGATCACCCCACATATGTTCAATTGTATTCAGGTCTGGGCTCTGGCTGGGCCATTCCAAAACGTTAATCTTCTTCTGGTGAAGCCATGCTTTTGTGGATTTGGATGTGCTTTGGGTCGTTGTCGTGCTGGAAGGTGAACATCCTCTTCATCTTCAGCTTTCTAACGGACGCCTGAAGGTTTTGTGCCAAAATTGCCTGGTATTTGGAACTGTTCCTAATTCCCTCCACCCTGACTAAGGCCCCAGTTCCAGCTGAAGAAAAACAGCCCCAAAGCATGATGCTGCCATCACCATGCTTCACTGTGGGTATGGTGTTCTTTGGGTGATGTACAGTGTTGTTTTTGCACCAAACATACCTTTTGGAATTATGGCCAAAAAGTTCAACTTTGGTTTCATCAGACCATAACACATTTTGCTTTTGGGGGACTTGATGTTTGTTTTTACAAACTTCAGCCGGGCTTGGATGTTTTTCTTTGTAAGAAAAGGCTTCCGTCTTGCCACCCTACTCCATAGCCCATTCATATGAAGAATACGAGAGATTGTTGTCACATGTAGCACTTAGCCAGTACTTGACAGAAATTCCTGCAGTTCCTTTGATTTTGCTGTAGGCCTCTTGTAAGCCTCCCTGACCAGTTTTCTTCTCGTCTTTTCATCAATTTTGGAGGGACTTCCAGTGCTTGGTAATGTCTCTGTTGTGCCATATTTTCTCCACTTGATGATGGCTGTCTTCACTGTGTTCCATGGTATATCTAATGCTTTGGAAATTCTTTTGTACCCTTCTCCTGACTGATATCTTTCAACAATGAGATCCCTCTGATGCTTTGGAAGCTCTCTGCGGACCATGGCTTTTGCTCTGAGATGCAACTAAGAAAACGTCAGGAAAATCCTACTAGAACAGCTGACCTTAATTTGTGATTAATCAGAGTCACTTTAAATGATGGCAGGGGTGTAATGACTTCTGTTTAACATGAGTTTGAATGTGATTGGTTAATTCTGAACACAGCCACATCCCCAGTTATAAGAGGGTGTGCACACTTATGCAACCAGGTTATTGGAAGGTTTTTATTTTTCATTTTTCCCCCTCGAAGATTTCAGTTTGTTTTTCAATTGAATTGTTCACATTATAGGTCACATTAAAAGAGGAAAAAGTTCTGACATGATTTATCTTTGTCTCATTCTTTTACATCACAAAAACCTGGCATTTTAACAGGGGTGTGTAGACTTTTTATATCCACTGTACATGCCAATATATTTTTTTCCCAACTCAGCCTGGAACATATCAATTTGCATTTTGTTGTTCGCCGTGTCATTGTCAGGTCTGGTCTGATTTCTCCTTGGGCGTAAATAGCCATTACAATTTTGACCTGCCCCATATCTTCCCTGGCCTGATCCACGTAGTTATTCTTTCCCCTTTAGCACCACTACAAATGTCAATGTCCTCTTGACGCATTTGTTCTGTACCTGTAATTTGCACACGCCTTGTGTTTCAGTCATCAGTCCACTGTAGGCTTTCAGTCCTACTATTTTTATTGTCAATCCATGGTTTGTTCAGCAGTGCATTATAATGCTTCATTGTTATTAGATTAGCCTTTGTTTGAGTGTCGAGCTTCATGGCCAGCACTGTTCCATTCCCTGCAGTGGGAACAATTCATTTGTTGGCCTGCACTGTTTTGTTCTCAGTTTGATTTATTTCCCTTTTGGACAAATTTCTCACTGCTCCAATGAACATGGAATTTATAGATCCTCATTATCTGACTGGTGATCTGCTTCCATCCTCTTAATGTACTTTTTGCTTTCTGTCTCCTGCATTGAAACACATTTTAGCAAAGTGATTTCTCCCCTTGCACTTTGAACAGTTTTTTTTCCAAATGCTGGGCACTTTCTCATCCCATTCTTCCCTTCACAATCTGTGATGTAGTTTCTTGTCGTAGAGCCATCTGCGCAAGCCTGCTAGTCACCGAACCCCACATCAACAAAACCCGCATCACATACTGCAGTTGTGGCGTCAACGGCAGCGTTCTGTTCAAACGTGCATACATGTTTCTCTGTCTGCTCACTTGCCTTGCACTTACTAGCGGTGTCAACCAGTTTTAAGTCATCTTCTCTAAACAGCCATTCACAAACGTTCTTGTTATGCACACAAAAAACGTTCTGGTCTCTTAATTAGAATGAGTGAATATCAACATAGTCGCATGACAGCAACTACACTCTCCAATCTGCGACGAATGTGTCACATGATTCACATGGCAGCTGGACCTGGCACCAAAATACATCTCTTACACTTTATTTTTCGGTGAACAGTATGCATCAAACTGTTCGATCACTTCAGTTTATATTGTCTTTGTAGCCATCTGCTTCAAACCTAAAGAAACTGAGCAGCAGAAGGTGGATTCACCATGGGCAGACATATTGGATATGTGTACAGTACAACCACAGTACAGTTCCTTGTTTTACATGCACGTGTGCATGTTTTGACCGTTAGGGGTGGTAGTACACACACATAGCTTTAACCTATTAGACCCCGATAGAATTCTACAATGCTGCTGTACAGTAGATACCTGAAAATTCTCAGAATAAATAATATTTTCTTACACATTTCAAACAGACATAGCACAGAAAAACAAAACCATACAGTAACCTAAAGGAAGCCCATTGACAGCCGCTATGGGTTCTAAGGGGTTGAATGAAGTTAAGCTATGCTAGGGAATCTGGTCAGGGATGGTGGCCGGGTGTAACCTCCACTGACTCGGACCCCGATGCTTGGGAATTTGAAGCACAAGAGATGTACAATGAAAAAATGTCTAACCTCACCCCTAACCTTAATCCAAACAATTTTTTTGTCTATCCTTACCCCTAACTTTAGTCCTAAACTTAACCACACTGGAGTAGGCTATTGGCAATTCTTAATCTTTAACCATTGTTTGTAGTGCAGCTCATCCCTCTGCGTGTAAACGAATTTTGGGAGTCGACGTAAACAGTCTCCATACATAATTTATATATGTGTGAATCAAAACACATAAATGTCAGTTCATGCTGAGACAGGTTGGGGATAGACAGTTGAGATTTCAGCTGAAAAATTAAACAGATGAGTTTCAAGGCAGCTGGAAGATGTTTTGAGCAAGAGGTGCTATGGAATTGAACAGATATTGCACTATAAAATGCACGGGAGACGCGTGCCATTCAGCCATAATGATGCGCGTCTTGTCGATCAAGAAATTGACTACTGGAATCTTGTCCAGGGTTGCTGAGGCTGCGTCGTGGGGGCTGCAGCATCCCCATTTACCGCAGCCATTATGAGTTTGAAACAGGCTACTGTCTCAGATTTATAAAAGACACCCAATAAATTCCACACAGCTCTAAATAATAATCAGATTGTCAGTGAAAAAAATTCATTCATGTTTTTAAATCAACAGGACAGTTAGTAGCTATTCATTGATAGTCTAATTTTTAAACTTCAGCCAAACATAACTACTATTTATTCTGAAAGCATTTACATGACTGACACGGTTGTAACAACACCTCCTAAAACACACACTTGTGTGTGTTTAAGGAGCTATGCTTTCTTTACATTTTCAGGACCCGCAAGTAATGTTGAACTTAATTAAAGGCTATGTGACTAAGAGTGTCTATGTCCATATGAGGTAATGCAAAAGAGTCTCTCTGGGAGAACCAACTGACTGGGTTTTTAAACCAGGGATGTGTGATGCGATTGGGTACAGGAAAAAGGAATAGGTGGTGCAATTAGGAGGGGTGTCCACTGATTGGTCCATCTCAGCAGTCAGGCGATGCACTCATGACTGCCAGGTGGGAAACACCAACGAGCACAATCAGGAACATAAGGGACACCCGGGGAAACGGCAGGAGGGGAAAAACACAAACACACGTACAGGGTACCTGCATGCGTAACAACAGCTTTATTCTTCAATTGATTTTTCCTCATCAATCTTCACTCAATACCCCATGATGACAAAGCAAAAATACGCTTTTAGAAATATTTGCCCATTTATTAAACAATAAAAAGTAGAAATATCACATTTACATAAGTATTCAGAGCCTTTGCTATAACACTCAATGAGCTCTGGTGTATCCTGTTTCCATTGGTCACCCTTGAGATATTTCTACAACTTGATTAGAGTCTACCTGTGGTAAATTTAATTGATTGGACATGATTTGGAAATTCGTACGCCTATCTATAAAAGGCCCCACTGATAACAGTGCATGTCAGAACAAAAAGCAAGCCATGAACTTTAAGGAATTGTCTGTAAAGGGCCAAGACAGGATTGTGTTGAGTCACAGATCTGGGGAAGGGTACCAGAAAGTTTCTGCAGCATTAAAGTTCCCCAAGAACACAGTAGCCTCCATTCTTCTTCACTCTACTCTTCCTAGAGCAGGCCAAGTCTGTGAATGTCCTTGAGTAGCCCAGCCAGAGCCCGGACTTCAAACGTATCTGGGGAGACCTAAAAATGGCTATGTAGCGACTTTCCCAATATAACCTGACAGAGCTTGAGAGAATCTGCAAAGAAGAATGGGAGAAACTCCCCAAATACAGGTGTGCCCAGCTTGTTGCGTCATAATTAAAGGGATAGTTTGTCCAAAATTCATATTTTTCTGAAAGTCCACTCACCAAAAAATTATCTGCATTTAATAGGTTAAAAAAGTTTTCCGCTTGCAATGCAACTTTGCGATAGCAATGCGAACTATTTCCATTCATGAATTGGGACGATGCTAATAACACTAATTACAGACTGGGATAGAGCTAAATAATGGATTGTTTGAAAAATTGACTATGTGTATTCAGGAATATTTCTTGTTAAGTGGACTTTGAGAAAAATATGAATTTTGGATGAACTATCCCTTTATTAAGAAAACTGTCTGTAATCACTACCAAAGGTACTTCAAGGAAGTACTGACTAAACAGGTCTGACTACTTGACTACATGTAAATGTGATTTTTTAGAAATGTATAGATTAGCGTACATTTCTGCAAACCTGTTTTTGCTTGGTCTTTGTGGGGTGTTGCATGTAGATTGTTAAGGGAAAATATTATTTAATCCATTTTACAATACGGTTGTAATGTAACAAAATGAGGAAAAGGTGGGGGTCTGATTACTTTGCGACTGCACTGTATAATTATTATATATGACCATGAGATTTTCCTGACGTAACATGAGCAGGAAAACCACCAAGCATCTTTCTCCCAACAACACAGATCTCTAAGACTTTCTAATAATAAGTCATATTAACTATAATTTTTGAATCATAAACACTGTCCCAAACACAGCCATGTAATTTCAGCACAATGCCTCCCAAAGGTCTCCAAATACCAGGCCCAACCTTTGTCTGTCTGTCTATCATTCTATGATAACAGTCAAAGTCTCTGTGTATTTCAGCATAAAAAATTTTTCAAATGAAAATGTCAGAAGATGATGTTGAAATTACCACAAATGATTGAGAGAAGTCTGAATACTGAAATTGAACCTTTATTAATATAGCAAATGCAGGAAGCAGCAGTTACAGTCTCGTATGCAACACACTGCTTGCTGAGTTAACATCCTAACCATGGTTAAATAGGATCCCGTGGATGGGAGTGAACCGCCTTTCCTAGGGCATTAAATGACCATTGTAAATGCAACTTTTAAGACAGCTTGGATAAATACTTATAGAACGAAGAACAGATACAAGGCTGTCCTCAGGTCAAACAAAGATCTCTGTAACAGATTAGCAAAGAGCCCTATGATCTGTTAATTACTTGCTCATTGACTCTGGTCACAGCAAGATCCCTTTTATAGATGTGAGCCATAAACATAGGCCTGTACAGTATTTTGGTCATGTATTAAATTTAAGTTTCCACAACCCTAAAGCATGTCAAATAATTTTAGTAGATTGTTGTTTGTCTTATGATACTGTAAATCACTCAGACATGCCTACGTATGTCTAAGCCTTTATCCCATTAAATGGCAGCGGGAACATCAAACACTTAATATTCATCTATGACGTCTGTGGCACAATACCCAACACTATTTTGTAGAGTGTATACTATTCCAATGTATATTTTCATATGTTTTTATGTCCATGTGCTCATACTTATTCTACTTTTGAAGTGTTGGTGCAATTTTCATCATGTCAATCAGTTCACTTTTGCAAGTGATGGTGGTAGTCAGAAGACTTGTCCATTTATAGTCCATAATCCGTGTGAATTGGTGTAGGTGTTCAGTTAAATTTACAGTCCGGTTGTTAATGATTGAGTAACAGGTAGTCTTCTATTCTATTAGCGAAAAGGATCATGTTGCAACGCAGAAGCGGCAGCACCGAGACATGTCAAGTTTAAACAGTAATATGGTTTCAGTTTCCATTTAATCAGTTTAAGCTTATAATCATAATCCCATTTACACAATTCCTGTGACAACCAAGTCTCTGCATATGTATGTCACATCCTATATCGCAGACACCACTGGCCTGAATTTGAGTAGAGATCCAGCATTTTGAAAATGGCACTGATTGGGTCATTGGAGTGCTACTGTATATAATCAACTGCAGGTACATTACTCACATGCAATATCTCACACCACTTGTCTGATTTTCAATTTGTTTGGGTGAATGATTTTTCTTTCCATAGAGATCTGTTATTTCCAAAATTCAACTGATGATAAACTGATTATCTTTTTTGTTTGTATCAAACAAAAAAGAATATTGGTTTTGCAGCCATGTGAATTCTCAGTGACTGATGTATCTATGAGTAGGATACAGTTTTCAAGTATCTCAAATATATATTCTGAGATTTTAGGATACATGATGTAAAAGTGGGGCTGTCGTGCCAAAACAGAATCTGAAAGTCCATCAAAAATGAAAAGTCCATGAAAACACCTGCTTCATTAGTCTGTAATCACTCCACAGGGAGAAAGGCTGGTAGTCTGATGATTCAGCGGTCTCTCTTGTTCCATCCTCAAACTCTACATTTTAATAAACTAGAAAATACTGTGGAAGCAATTGAGAAGCATTTTTGTAAAATGCTAAATAAATCTTCCTAAATGTTTCACTTGTAAAGGGGCATTATGTAAAATTGTTGCGTTGCAATTTGAGAAAATGTCCACATTAATCTGCAGTAGTAGTGAATTGACAATATTTTGCAATATTTACTCAAAATAAATTATTTTTAGGGCATTAAAAAGCACATCCTAAAATGATGAATGTCTATTGGTTCAATGGAAAAATGTCACCCTTCCATTTTCTATTGGCGTCTCTATGACACAGCCATATGTTCTCAAAACAAGCAAAGGCAAAATGGGGCAAGGGAAAAACCTAGTTTCCTGGTTGCTAAAATTCTATACAGTTTGCTCAATTTGCTCAGTTTTGCTCAGTTTGCTCAGTTTTGCTCAATTTTCTCACTTGCTGTTCAAGTGAGAAAACAAGCGCTGAGTAGTGAATCAATGTTCAATTTAAATTGTTTTAAAGAATTAAATATCCAAAAATATTACTTTTACAGCTTGTGTAAACTGTTTGACCAAAAGTGAAAGTGAGTGAAGTTCAGCAGACATCCACAAGGTTTGGAGAAAATTCAGCAAATCTCTTTTAAATTGGTAGTGACTCAATGAACCATGGAGATCCTAAAGGAACCCCAGGACTGCCTAACAAAAAACATTGCTAGTCATTGGTTAAAATTAGTGTGGTCAAATGATAGAGATAATCAATCATGATTAATTGCATAATCTCTTTTAGTTAATCACGATTAATCACAATTATAGAATGTGTTCAAATTTGGCCCTAAATACACCCTATTTTGTGACAAATATGTTTAAAATGCAGTGCTTTAGGTTAAAGACATACTGTGTTTTATTGTAAATATGGACAGTGCTTGACATGGAATTAACAAAGTGAAAGAGCTGTCTTTTTTCAAGTCAGTCCATTAGATCAGGGTGTCACAGCCCTTAAATGTCGGGCCCCAACTTACCACTATTACTGTCAGTGTCTATTCATAGCCCATGTAAATCTAAATAGAAGATTGCTCGTCTCTGATCCGATGGTTCTGCCATCTCCTACCATTGTGCTCTTGTTCAAGGAACCAATAACTGCTACATTAGGCTACTTTATAAAAAAAACATATCAGTCCCTCTAATCTGGAGAGCTACTTGTGTGCAGGCATTTGATCTGACATTGAATCATGCCTGAGCTTTTCAAGGAATTTTGTATTTATGGTCAGTCTTAAACGGGGTTAGAATGGGGTTCAGATGGTGGCCTGTAAACAGTAGTTTCCTGTTTGAATGGTTGGCCACAACCAAATACTTGTGTCTTCATCAAATGTTTCCCAAATTCAGCCAAATGCTTAAGATAGGTATAGGTAGATACTTGTATAGGCAAAGGCCTAATGTTGGCATGGTGGCTATGTTTATCTACAAACATTAATCAGGGGAGATCTTTAATAAATGCAGAGCATGGAAGTTGTTTGGTAATTAAGTATAGACTATGTTTTGATGGAAACGCGACTGGGGACACCATTACTGCTTAGCATTAAAAACATTAAATAATGATAACTCACCATGCTACAAGCAAGGTGTTAGCAGCTAGATTTGAGCACACACAGAGTCTCCGGACCAGATGGAGAATAGGGTCAGTGTCGGGGAGGCAAGGATAGATATTCCAATTTCTGACAAGTAAGAACAGGGCATTCAGCGGACATGTAGCCTGCTTACACACTTTTAGGCAGGTTTTATAGACTAATGGCAAGTAAACACGATTCAAAACATGTATCACAGGACAACTCAAGTGCGAATAAAATTACCAGTACCAAAAAAACCTGCTATGTCAGCATGGCGGACAGCTTCCGCTCAAGTCAAGCAAAGTTTCTATTAGAATGTGATTTTCTTAAATATTCAAGAAATATTTTGTATTTGAAGTGTTGAACAGGAATGACATTCATACTAATGGGTGACAAATTTCTGGTTGAAAGCCACCACTAATGTGCCATAAATGTATGGAAAATTATGTTAATTGAATGATTTCAGAGTATAAGAAATGAAATTAATGATGTTTGCATAATGTTTTGGGGTTAATTTCCCCTCCAAAAATTGGTCGTGACATATTTCTATTGCAGGACCAATGATACTGTTTTTCTGCAGTAGAACTCTTTTTGTAGCTTTTTACATTGTTACTTTTTATTTCTTGCTGGGTGAACTCTGTTTGCTTTACAGTGTCTCTGTTACAAACGCCTTCCTAGGGGACCGGGCGGAAACACCACAGCCAATCCCGAGCGGCTCACCGGCCTATAAAGACCATCAGTTTGTGTGTGAAAGATAGCTTAGCGCAGCATATTGTTGTGTTTGGTGTGTGTGTGAGAGTGAGTCAGACAGAGCGATACACTTCGATTATTTGTTAGATTAGGTTTGAGAGTGTGAAAGAGTGGCTTGGTTTTCCCTCATCCTAGTCCCCTGAGGAGTAGGGCTAGGAAGATACCCTGGGGTTTACATACGCCCATAGATAACCCACTGTTATATACACTAGGTTAGAAGCCAGTGGCTGTCGCCCAGTGTTATTGTAGCAGTGAGGTCAGAGTTCTGCTTGGGAAGTTTTGGTTAGGCAGGTATAGAGGTGTAGGGAAGTACAGGGTCCTTTGTATTTGTTTTCTTTGATTTGACAGACCGCTGGCATTGCCCTACTCCTGCTTGTGTTACATGCCCTCTTCCCCTATTGTTTGTTATATTGTATGTTTTGCGATTTACTTTAATTAAATACCCAAAACATTGGGCTAGCTCATCACCCTGGTTGTCCGACTTCCTTCCTTGCACCCACTACACCACGTGTTGCTGCTATCACCGGGAGTATACAAGCAGTGGGGTGTTGCGTGCGCCTCCCTAGGAAGGGAGGCGCACTCTTTCACACTCTCAAACCTAATCTAACAAATAATCGAAGTGTATCGCTCTGTCTGACTCACTCTCACACACACACCAAACACAACAATATGCTACGCTAAGCTAGCTTTCACACACAAACTGATGGTCTTTATAGGCCGGTGAGCCGCTCGGGATTGGCTGGTGGAGGTAACAGCCACGCCCATCTCGTTGCAGCAACACACCGCACCTGGGAAGGAAACAAAAGACAGACAAGGACAGAAAACAGCACAGAGGACGTAACAGTCTCAGTGTAAATTTTCCATGAATAGTGGTACAATTTGATTTGAAAGTTCTGTTTAAAGCAAAAAGATTTCAGATAACGTCACTGAAAGAAGGCCATTAACCTATGTTCTGAAAGGAAGATTTTTTTTCTTGCCATCTTTACCTTCCACCTACAAAAAAGAGAATGGAGCTACTGTAGCTTAACATGTAAATCATATTTCCTTTTTTAAATTTGGTTTTGATAAGAATGGGTGTGCTTCAATGTTCAGTGTTCCTTTTAGGTGATGAGTTCATCTGATGATTTGAGAGCAGTTGTTTTTAATTTCTCTGCAGCAACAGATCATTTTGTATTGTGGGTCTATGTACTGATACAAAGATTTCCATGAAGGATGGAGATTGTGTGAGTTTAAAGTGAAACAATCAGATGGACAAAATCAGATAGTTATCTTAACTGTATAAACATTGGTTGATACATTGAGGTACTGAGATTTAATTTTCCACAGATGGAACTGACTGACCATAATTCTGGTTGGTTTTAACTTGAAACAATTTTGAACTGAAAATGAGGACAGATGCCATAAAACCAAATGAGAATTTTTTTTTCAGTTTTTGGACGGATTGAGTCAGTTCTTTAGCTAGAAATTGTTTAATGCCTTACATATTAGGGCCAGGCTCCTGTTATCAAGGGTGACAAATAGATCTCTCTTGTTAGGTTACCTCTAAAAGGTACATTCACAAAGTAATAGTAATGTGTCCATAAAAAAATAGATAAATTAATGTAAATATATTTTCATTAGGGGTGAAACGGTACGCGTGTTTGTATTGAACCGTTCGGTACAGGATCCATGGTGCACGTTTCAGTACACACAGCAAACCGAACAATATATTAATCATATATTATAGCTAGGAAAATATGTATAATATTGTAAAAAAAATTTATTGCATAAACCAATAAACCTACTTATAAATTAACATGGGAAAATATCCACATAGCAATAAAGTTTTGTCTTCAAAAAAAGAAAGTTGCTTTGTCTGGTTGCTGTATGCAGCTCCGCTCACTAGTTATTTCATTCCAGCGAGAACAGAGCTGGTAGAAAGGAATTAGCAGTTAGCTAAATGCAAAACAGCAACATGGCAAGCATTGGCCAACCAGAACTAGAAGACGGCCCAATGTCATTCAGGTCTGCCACCTGGGAACGTTTTGGTTTCCTGAAACCATAACGGGGATTGCAAATGAGGAGGATGAAACTTCTACATCTAGGCTCTGTTTGTTGATGATAGCCTATTCGAGTGGCAATACGAGTAACATGACTATGTATTTATTGTTATACATGGAAAATAGCAAATACTTTTTCTCAGGTAGAGATTATCGTGTTTTTTTTCTTAACGTGTTTGAAGTGGTCCTGTTTTGTTTAAGGCACTGCTATGTGACTTAATTTTGATATATGCTGCTGGACTATGCACTGTTTTAAATTACTATTTTATTTCATGTTATATGGCAGACACTGATGTTTTTTGTTGTCCCTTTGTTTCCATATGCTCCTGGAAATTCAAGCTACCCATGTTTATTATTATTAAAAATGGAAAATGTAAATACAAATGTGACAGAATTCCTGAACGGGGGCTTATCGCAAAATTAGAGTTTTGCTTTTTATTACATTTTATAAAGGTCCAGATTCAGAGCTTCGTAATTGTATATAAAACAATACTGTTTGATGAAGTTATGGGAAAGATATGCTGCTTTAAAAGTTAATAATCTGCTCTACTTAGTTCTGAGAAAAAAGCCTTGAAAGATTCACACGTTCCAGAGAGCTGGTTATGTTTACGCCCATTCAACGTAGTTCACATCCTCTTAGGCCTTAACCCCATCCAGCTATTCAAGTATTCCAATGGGGACACTCTTGTGCTAAACTGGTCTCTAATAAACACATATTATATCAAACCAAATAAAAAAAAATCACATTTTTTATTTTTATTCACTTGATACATCAGGTATAAAAGTAGCTTAGCAGCAGGATTCATAATAAATAGTAGCAGCAGTGTAAGTGCAGATAGTTTGAGTGCAGGTGGACAGCCACTGAGCCATTATAGGGTTATAGATTAGGCATAATCACACACACCTGGATGAATGACCGGTCAATCAGGTAGCTTATCAAACTAAGTGACGTGCTCAGTTTTGTGAAAACTATGCAAACAAAAGCTAAGCATAACCACACACGAGCTAGAAACCTGGAAATGTTAGCTAGCTGGTAAGTTAATGTTGTTATCTAGCTAGCTAAAGTTAACAGTAACGTCAGTTACTGTGCAAACATAATAGCTAAGCACAATCACACACAAGCTAGAAACCAGGAAATGTTACCTAGCTAGCTAACATTAACAGTAATGTATGTAGCTATAGCTAGATAATTTTGCCTGAACCTTTTGAACAGTATCAAAGTCTGGGATTTCCTCATGTAGTCCGATTCATCTTCTAACTCATGGCATTATTGTACTCCAGCAAGTAGTATCTCACTTCAGATTTGTTGATAACACCAGCAAAATTCAGGGCAGCGATGTGATTCACAGCTGTAGCAATGCGATTGTAGTTGTCCATTTTTGAAAATCCCGGGATCACAATGATTTACTGACCAAGAAGTTGTGTTGTTGACAAAAGCCGGTTACTTGATAGACCAATCAGAGGTAAGCATGTCAAGCCCCTTCATTATCTCAGCCAATGGAAGGAAAAGCCCTGTATTTTCCGCTGGTTAAACAAGGGGTTTAGTTTTTAATTTTATTCGTATTTAGACTTTGCACACTAGTTTGTTATTAAGTCACATGAAAGTTCACATCTTCAAGAAGACAAAAAAGACAAAATGTCCCAGAACATGTTTTTCTTCTTAAAAACGGCTTTCCTGAAAAGTAGTGACATGCGACATTCGCCCCCATTATGGAATTCTGTGACAAATTACATATTTCTTAGGCATTTTGTCGATTATTGATACCATACCGAACTGTGACATCACTGTACCATATCGTATCGTGAGTTTGGTGAACTGTTTCACCCCTAATTTTCATTCATTCAAATACATAGACTGTAGTTGTACATGTACAATCATGGCAACTGTGGAAGTTGATGCGTGGCTTTCATAACAGTATTAGATTAGAATGTGACCTACAACACCTCTGCTGGCACAAAGCCAGGAGTAGACTCATGGCCACAGTAGAAGTTGATGAGTGGCTTTTCTGAGAAGCATAAGATCAGACTGTGACCCTTAAGGCTTCATCTGGCACAAAGCCAGGAGAAGAAACACATTTATATTTCACACCGGCCTGTGGCTAAATGCTGTAGATAGTATATTTTTCGGCTCTGCAAACAGCATTGGCTGGAAATACAAAAACAGGCAATGGTTGCCAAAAGAAAATAGTTTGACTCTAAAGCTGGCACATTACACGCTCTCAAGAGGCAGGAAATGACAAAAATGGCGCAACGCCTTGGAGAAAAAAGTATTTAAGGAAGAGTGTGTGCCTGTGGATTTGTATTTCCCAAACTACAGTCATTTCCTTGAATGTCAGTTAGTTTGAAACCTCCAACTGGAGAGTTGGAGCCAAATTTGGTTACTCAGCCTTATTATATATGTTTTTGGTTAGTTAGTATAGTAAAATAATGATTCAGTATTAACTAGTTGAAAATAAATATGGACTGCAGCGTATGGTTTATGAACTGCATGTTTTATATATTTATCATGGGTGTTTAAAGGGAATATGTAGTCTTACCTGGCCTTAACCATATTGCCCAGGTACGTCTTAGTTTTGGCAGCACCTAACAGTAATAGACCTTTGTTGAATTTGTACCCCACCTTTTGTTTTCCTTACTGTGGCGTGATCGCACCCTCTCCCTTATCAATGTTGGGCCAACATCCCAGGCAGAACCACCTGGCCCGGGCTGCGAAACGGAGCCCTTGAATGCAGCCCAGTTGATGTCGGTAAACGCAGCTCAGCTGCCCCCTCTTCATGAAGCACACCTGCCCCAATCAGGTCTCGTCAGGGGGGAGCTACAAGGGCTCCTAGGAAAGCAGCTCCAGGCAGCAGAAAGTGAAAGGAGTTGAGGAGTGGCATGCTGTTCCTCACACCCAGGTCTTTGGCTCATTTCTGTTTTTTGATTTCATCAACTTTTTGTTAATAAATGCCCTCCAGGGCCCAGAACACTGGCACTGTGTCCATTCCCTGTATCTCGACCTGTTACATTACCTAATGTCATTTTGTAGCAAAGCCCAAACAGCTAAAATTGCCAGAAAGAGAAATGTTTTACTGGGCAATCTGCTCTATGTACTTTGCCCTAGCTGCCTAGTGTTTACATCCAGTCATGGAGGACAGTGACCACCGTATCCACACTAAAGGATTAAGAGTACTGCCATCATTTTCCTCCCTCTTTCTCCTCTGTATTAACAGGCTTCTCACTGATCATATACTGAGAGAAGATACAGTAAGAGTGGAAGAGCTAAAGTAAGCAAAGGAAAGAGGAGGAAAGGAAAGAGAGCTGGTTGTTTGATGCACGACTACTTGTAAATCCCCATCACCTGTCCAGTCATGCACACGCCTTAGCATACATATGCGAAAGCCCATATAGGGCCGGTATTATGCCAAGGAAGACCCATTAGAATGCTATCTCCAATGTTTGCTATTGCCAAAATTGGGGTGATTGTGAAGGTTATTGTGTTCAAAGGCTGGTTTAACCAACTCTGTGTCCATTGTATCACTAGTATTCTCAGGTCTTGTTTAAAGAAAAAAAAATCCACAGAATTTTTGAATTGATGATGATTTGTTTGGAAGTTTTTGTAAGACAGGCTTATAGACAAAACATCTATAACATGCATATATAACACCACTATAATGAAGCACTGACAAGAGTGCCCAGTACAATTTCCTTTCTATGTTGCGATGACAGACCTGATTTCTTTCTGCAAGGAAAAAAATATACTTTCTACTTACTTACCAACTCGGAAATATACACTACTGTTCAAAAGTTTGGGGTCATTTACAAATGTCCTTGTTTTCCATAAAAATATACAGGAAATGAGTTTGAATAGGAAGTATAGTATTGACAAGTTTAGAAATAATGATTTTTAATTGAAATTAATATTAAACCTTTAAATATTAAACCTATAAACACAGACTGAGACCAAGATCTCTTTTACAGCTGGGCCCTGCGTATACATGTTCACACATAAAATTTAGGTTCAGCGATTAAAAAAACAAACAGTAAAAAAAACACTGAGTACCAACAAAATATGAAACAGAGAACAGACAGAAGATGATGCTCACAGATTGCACAAGTCAAAGTACATTGCATTAAACACTGGTGTTATTCGTTCAGTGCCCTCAGGTTTTTTTGTGGAGATTTGGCCTGGCGAGGTCTGTGCTGTCCCTTAGGTGTAGCAAACTACGAAGCATACATGCAACACAAAGACATGTAACACCCCTAAAAATACAAATCATTTAGATTTTACATACAAGTCATGTATAGTCAGAGATGCACCATTCTAGAAATGTACATACATCAGATACCTTAACCCAGGGAAATAATTATTATGTTTTTCAAACTTTGCTTTTGTCAAAGAATCCACTATTTGCAGTAATTAGTCTTTTTACAACCATTTGTTGAGGTAATCTGGAGAGATTTCACCCCATTTCAGTAGTTGGATTGACATACGGTCAAGCCACTACAGCTCAATGGGGTTGAGATCCGGTGACTGGTGGCTTCTTCCCAAAATACACTGCTCAAAAAAAATTAAGGGGAAACGTAATCATCACAGTATAACACCAAGTCAGTTAAACTTCAGGGATTTCAATCTGTCCAGTTAGGAAGCATAAGCGATTGTGAATTAATGTCACCTGTTTTGGTACAAATGAAAGTGACAACAGGTGCACTGGAGAGGCAACCCCAAAAGGGGAATGGTTTTGCAGGTGGTGGCCACAGACAATTGCTCTCTCCTTATCCTTCCTGACTCATTTCTGTCTAGTTTTGCATTTTGCTAGTGTCCTTGTCACTACTGGTAGCATGAACATGAGGTTTACAACCTCTCCCTGTCTTTGTCTGTAGTCCCCTCCTGCTTCAAACAGACCACCATCGTCCCTGTACCGAAGAAACCTTCCATCACCTGCCTGAATGACCGCCGCCCTGTAGCACTGACCTCCACTATCATGAAGTGCTTCACGCGGCTGGTCAGAACTCACATCTGCTCCACCCTTTCTAACACTTTGGACCCCTTTCAATTTGCATATTGCCCCAATAGATCTACGGATGATGCCATCACCCCAACAACACACACCGCCCTCTCCCACCTGGAAAAAGGCAACACATAGGCTGTTTGTGGACTACAGCACTGCCATTCAACACTATTGTTCCCGCCAAGCTTGTTCCTAAGCTCAGGATCCTGGGACTTAACCAAGTGGTGAGAATGGGCAACCTCACCTCCTCTGCACTGACCCTGAGCACTGGAGCCCCCCAGGCCTGCATATTCAGTCCCCTCCTGTACTCCCTGTTCATGCATGACTGCGTGGCCACACACAGCTCCAACATCATCCTCAAATATGCGGTCGACACTACCATCCTGGGTCTCATCTCTAACAACGATGAGACTGCTTACAGAGAGGAGGTAAAGAACCTGACTATATGGTGCCAGGACAACAACCTCTCTCTCAACGTCTGCAAGACTAAAGACATGATTCTGGACTTCAGGAAGCGACGGGGGGGGGGGGGGGGGGGGGGGGG
>JACXGI010015687.1:0-17064 GCA_016801175.1 Esox masquinongy | reverse complement strand
CCTCTCCCTCCCCTGTGACTGGGAGGAAGTAAAAGACTTCCCAACCCTATCAACCAATCAATTAAATATGTGTGTAAGCATGTGCAACTTATCTTCCAGAGCCTTGCAACTATGTTGTCCAAAATGATTATGTATATAAATGATATATATATAAGATCAACACACCAATCACGTACAATCAGACATAGATAATCAAAAACAGGTATAGGTAACAAAGCTGATAATAAAACCTTCATCTCCAACCATCCATGTCCTCATACTAAGTTGGCTACCAGCCACCTAGGAGCCCTTAACCTTCTTTATATTGGAGCACAATCTTTCTCCGCACATAAAAAGCAATCCCCCCTTTAGCACAATGCACAATGATAAGGTTCTGGGTAATGGTCATGTCCATCCGTGAATACTTGTCCGTTGATCTCCCTACGATACCCCTTACTGCAATATCGACACCAGATTTCTCTGTAGGGGCAAGGGTAGTGTTTCGTTCCTAGTCATGCTTGTAGTTCCATGTCTTCGTAGCCTGGGTTTAACACACTACCATCCATTATAGAGCCATTACCTAGGTCAACGTCCATCATCGGGGCCACCACAGCAACGTTTCCGACAGAGTTAGCATTCTGCTGCCAGTCCAGGCACGCCCACCCAGCTCCTGGCCTGAGTGACCATTCACATTCCGGATTTCCGTATGGGCAGTTCAAAGGCCCTCCTTTAACATTACAGGGGTGTCCATGCTTATCCATATACTGTCCAGGATGACCCTGTAATGGAATAACTTCTAGATCATTAGCAGCGTCCACACCTCTTAAAGGCATCTGGGATACTACAGTCTTGGTCAAAAATGACCTGATCCCTATCTCAATTCCTACCTTGGTTAATATCGCACACCATTGTCCTAGTGACATCTCCAACCAATCCCAAGTGTGAGCATCCGAGCCTGCATTATCCTTCACTTCCTTCCTTAGCTGCTTAAGCTTGAGCATAGCCTGGGTAAAGGAACCATCTGGAGCAGTGTTGTTTGGAATGAAAGTACAACACTGTTCCCCAAACATTACACAAACTCCACCCTTTTCTGCTAAAATCCAGTCTAGTGCCTGCCTATTCTGCCATGTCATCTTACTTGTAGCCTGCAGTTGCTCACCCAGGGCTGTCAGAGCTGTATCTGTATAATTGATGAATCGCTGTTGATTATAGTATATGTAATTGATCCATTCCATATTTTTAGCTGGTGCTATCCACAGAATTATTGATTCAAAACCTGCACTAATCTCACTCCTTGCCTTAAACTCGGGAATTCCTCTTGGTTGACCTATCGCATCGATAATAACCTGTGGATCTGGTATGTATGACCTTTTAGTTCGTGACCTTACTAGGTCCTCCTCGGGCGGCTGTACACTATTGGTTTGTACCTGGATATGAGGTATTATGGTCACATCTTGTGCTACCCTAACTCTGGCACATGTCCCTGACCAATTGTTTGGTAACACTGATCGCAGCTGTCTCCCCCCACATATCCAAAATACATCTGCTATAGCCTGATCTTGCTCCAAATAGATGCTCTGTGTTCCTGCCCTCTGAAACAGAGTAAATCCTTGCCCAGTTTGAATTATCGATATCTCAACTTTGTCCAAAACTATTGTTGTTTTACAGTTCGAAAAGTGTCCAACGTCAACAGTTCCTCTTGCCCGAAAACACTCATGTCTACCCAATATCTTCAAACCTGGCGCCGGCAGAGTAACCTCTGCCTTTTCTGAACTTATCTTTACATCTAATGCCTCACACTCGACTGTTATAGAGAAATTATACTTCTTCATTTCTGCTTGAACTCGTGTACTACCCAACCAGACTAGACAAGTTACAAAGCATGGGTCATGATATCTATCATCATCAATTCCCGCACGCCATAACTGAAATTTTTCATCTAAACATTCTTCCCAACCTTTCTCAATAGGCACCACTACCATGCCTCCGTGTCCTGCTCTTGAACATACTAAACAATTATCTACCTCGTGTTGGTTAGCCGTATACTGAGCCCATCTATACCAGTCATATGTTTCAGCTGCTTCCATATGATCCCTTTCTAGCTCTTCTGCTGAGTCCACAGTAGTGACCGGGTATGAGACTGTTGTTGCCATGACTGCAGAGTTTGAAGCCTGTGCTGGTGCGGGCACCTCATCCCCCTCCACAGGCACCCTTACTAATGGTTGTACTATAGTGGGCAGAGGAGCCAACGTTTGTTGCACCTCTCTTGGAGTCTGGGTCATCATGATTGGTGTCTCTCTACTTCCTGAACCTGTATCATCATGCCACCAATCTATCCATAGCATTCTACTTCCACTTACGTAATCTGTAATAACTAGTTCAAGAAACAGCCCTGTTTTTCCCTTATCGTATTCAACCACTATCCTCCACATTCCCCCTGTTTCCATGACTCTGATTTGGCAGGTACCCCCCGACCAAATTGCCTGACCATACTGTGCATCATCAACCCAACTACACAGTTTATTTTCACTCTGAGTTCTCACCCTGATAGACCTCTGTGTCTCATACCTAGTCTTCCTTGGAATCACCACTTCCCTAGCCTCGAGAGTATCTCTACTGCCCACAGCTCTTCTCTGGCGCTTTGTCTCTTTCTCTTGATCCCTGGGTATATAAGTATCCATCTCCTTACTATCTACGTCTCTGTCCCACAACTGTCCCCATGTTTCTCCCTTTATCTCCACTGTACCTCTTTCCCTCACTGTTGCTGATGGAGCTGTTTCCTCGAATATTTCTTTAACCTGTGTTTTGTTTATTTTTGGTCCTGTCCTGACTCTACACTTCTTCTGCTTACACAAAACCTGATACTCCTCATTTTGTACCTGTCTCCTTCCGGGTGGGCCACACTTGCCCCTTTCGCTGCGAGCTTCTACCTCCAATTTGCATTTTCCCCCTTCTATTCTACCCAACCAGATTGTTTGATTTCGATCTCCAAGATTGTCTGTTCTAATGAAAAGGGTCACCTTCAGTCTTATCATAATTAAACCATAGGGAATAATTCCTACCACTAGCGCTGCTGTGCATATTTTATTCCTTCTGTCCAAGTCAACGTCAGAATCATTAGCGTCAGGTAAGAACTCAGTCACATTACTCCCAGTCCAGGTCGGCAAGGTTGATGGTAGAGAACTCTTGTTCAGGAATAGGGATGCCTGGTTCCCATTGTGCACTTTCTGCAGGTGCCTCTCCTGGACTTCATGGACTGGGTTCTGGGGAATGGGGAGCTTCCCCATCATCTCCTGCCATATCTCTCCTTGGGCTGATAGCATCGGGCGCAGCCGAGCAACAGCAGACAAACCACCATCATGCCCCACGCCCATGACGGGCCCTCTCCCGGCGACTCTAGACCAGCAGGCGATGGTGTCCCAGCGGGTAAAGCAGGATGTCCCAGGTCTCCTTCAGCTTCCGCTGGTTCGGGTCCACTGGAGTCATCTCCGTCGTCACCTCCTTCATCTCCATCTTCTCCATGCGGTCTTCGACCTGCTCCCTGCGGAACCTTGGTACAGTGGTTGAGGTGGTACCAAGTGTTACTGCCTTCTACTCGTATCGCGGTTGGTGTTGCTTGAAACACCCGGTAGGGTCCCTCTCGTCTCGGCTCGTTCCACCGCCTCCTGAAGACCCTTATGTAAACCTGGTCTCCTGGTTCCACCGCCCGAGGCTGGATATCCTCTGGCTCTGGCGCCCGTGCACTTTCCTGTTGATAGATAACTTCATGTATAGCAGTTAGTTGTCGTACATATTCTCTGAGTTCTTGTTCTAACTGTTCCAACGGAGGCCCTTCATAAAGACCCCTAAGCACTGGCACTGGCATGGGCCGACCTGTAAGCATCTCATGTGGTTTTAGATGGGTTATTCTGTTAGCCTGCATGCGGTAGCTCATCAGCGCCAACGGCAAAGCATCAACCCAGTTCAACCTAGCGCTGGCACAAATCTTGTTGATTTTAGCTTTCAGTGTTTCATTTACTCGTTCTACCATCCCTTGAGACTGAGGATGATAAACACATCCCAACCTCTGTTTTATTCTGAGCTGTTGAACCACCTGTTTCAAGGTTCTTTCGATAAAAGCTGACCCATTGTCCGAGCTAATTTCTGTCGGGATACCAAACCTTGGCATTACTTCCCTAGTCAGAAATTTTATCACCGTTCCTGCTCCTTGGTCCTTTGAGGGCACGACTTCCACCCATCTACTAAATCTATCGATTACCACGAGCATGTATCGTTTTGCATTAACAGGCCTCAGCATATCCACATACAGGTGCTGGTCATATAATTAGAATATCATCAAAAAGTTGATTTATTTCAGTAATTCCATTCAAAAAGTGAAACTTGGATATTATATTCATTCATTACACACAGACTGATATAATTCAAATGTTTACTTCATTTAATTGTGATGATTAAAACTAATGAAAATCTCAAATTCAGTATCTCCGAAAATTAGAATATTACTTAAGACCAATACAAAAAAAGGATTTTTAGAAATGTTGGCCTACTGAAAAGTATGAACATGAAAAGTATGAGCATGTACAGCACTCAATACTTAGTTGGGGCTCCTTTTGCCTGAATTACTGCAGCAATGCGGCGTGGCATGGAGTCGATCAGTCTGTGGCAGTGCTCAGGTGTTATGAGAGCCCAGGTTGCTTGACACAAGGAATGCGACAGCTGAAACCCATGTCTTGCATACGTCTGTGCGTGGTGGTTCTTGAAGCACTGACTCTAGCTGCAGTCCACTCTTTGTGAATCTCCCCCACATTTTTGTTGGGTTTTGTTTCACAATTCTCTCCAGGGTGCGGTTATCCCTATTGCTTGTACACTTTTTTCTACCACATCTTTTCCTTCCCTTCGCCTCTCTATTAATGTGCTTGGACACAGAGCTCTGTGAACAGCCAGCCTCTTTAGCAATGACCTTTTGTGTCTTGCCCTCCTTGTACAAGGGGTCAATGGTCGTCTTTTGGACAGCTGTCAAGTCAGCAGTCTTCCCCATGATTGTGTAGCCTACAGAACTAGACTGAAAGACCATTTAAAGGCCTTTGCGGGTGTTTTGAGTTAATTAGCTGATTAGAGTGTGGCACCAGGTGTCTTCAATATTGAACCTTTTCACAATATTCTAATTTTCTGAGATACTGAATTTGGGGTTTTCATTAGTTGTCAGTTATAATCATCAAAATTAAAAGGAAGAAACACTTGAAATATATCAGTCTGTGTGGAATGAATGTATACATTATACAAGTTTCACTTTTTGAATGGAATTACTGAAATAAATCAACTTTTTGATGATATTCTAATTGTATGACCAGCACCTGTATATTGCATCATTCTGACTGACTGGACCGCACCACAATACTGCTTCGATTGACAATCATAAACAACAAACACGTGTGGATAGCATGTTAACAAAACGTTGTAGAAAATTATATATATATTTTTAAATGTCATGGTATATCATCATATGTAAAAATTCGAGATTGGAATTTTTGTAATTTTTTGTGGGGCAAAATTGAATACACATACTGGAATAGTCAATTATTTTCGGATATTCGAATATTCGACTATCCATGCCCATCCCTAATGACAACATAGTGTACATGAAGCTACAAAATAAATGGATCTGGCTAACAAGTAACCTACCTCACCGCGTAACTAGCCATCTTTAAACATAGCTATAAGGGTTGTCGTGTTTTCTGTGTTCTGTAACTAGCAAACTATTAGAATCTCAGATTCAAATAAAGAATTTGGTAGATAAGCAATCTTGGTGAACACGTTACCTATCCCTAAATATATAGCTATAGGTTGTCATATGGAAGTACTTACCGAAATCTTCGTCATTGACCCTGTAATTCTTCCTTCATAAACGCACACACTTAATAAAAAACACCAGACCCATGTCAAGCGTCAATGGGCGAAACTTAATATTCAGGAACCCCCATATTAAGTTATGTCCCCCGACTTGCGATCTGCAAATATACCCTGCTTGTAATGAACATGAGTCAATATTTCTGTTTTGCTAACCTTACAAAACGCTGGTTCTTACAGAACAGTTGCCTATATTTCATCTCCTAGGCAAATGATGAAAAAGCATGAATTCACTTAAAAAACACTTTGTGTTATATTGACACTTATTACTATGTAACTTGTTTAAGTAATTACACAATGTCCTCTTACACATCTAAATAAAACATTGGAAACAACTCAAATACCATAATTGTTCATTTTATGGGGGTTATTGCACTGTCACTCACTAAGACATAAAATTCTGCCCAAAATGACGAGGGAAAAGATGTTTTACAATAGTGTATGGTTATTGTCATTAAAAACAAAGGTTTATACAGCCTCACCATTCTGTACCTTGCTTCACAGAGAATTTTACCTGCTTCTCAGCCTGTTTTCTGACAGCCTGTTTACCTTGAAAAATGCCGTTGTCTTGAATTATTCTTCTTGGCTGGATTTCTCTAAACATAAAAGGTTGTTGTCAAACAACCATGTTCACAATGGCTAGTTCTTGGACCCCAGAAATCATGCATGGTCTACCACCATCAACTGGTGTCTCTCAATTCTCCAAAAAAAGAAAAACTGCATTTTATAGAATATTAAAGTCTAAAATAGTCATTTTCCTGTATTGTCCTGAATGTGCTAATGCACACAGATTCATTGTACAGAAATTGGGGTGATCAGCACAGTAGTCAGAAAAGTTTTGAGTAAGTAATTTGTTTTAATTTAGGAAATTCTGGAAAATTTATGAAACAGTGAGATGGCTCAGTTCTGGATAAATAGTCTTAGCTGAGTTTCCATCATTGTAGAATGTCACAAATGTCATTAGAGATAATCTTCCTCTCCATAGCCCACCTCCTTCCATTCTTCTTCAACTACCCCTCTCTTTGATGTTGTCATCCATTGTTGCAAAACACAGATGAGCTTATCTTTGACCCTTTTTATTCATGCCAAAATCCTGATTGTGATCCTGATCCTGCTGTTTGATTAATTTTTATTGTCAGAGTGTTTGATGAGAATGTTAGAATTAAGATAGTGTTTTCTCAGTGAAAACATGGTGACAATGTGTCATAAGAGAGTTTTGCAAAAAAGGTGTAAATGAAAACAAGTTACAAGTGCTTATGAATGTGTACATGGTCTTCCTCCTGGGATTTAGCAAAATCACTTTATGTCTATTGTTCATAGAACCAGTTTAAGTGTGTTAGCGATTATGAAAAATGTAATATGCCTATCAATAAAGTGGTGTCCAGTTGTAGTGAATACCTCTAGATGGTGCTGTAAGACAACCTTTAAACAAATACATATTATTATTATTATTATTAGGTTCAGAAACTGTGTGAGCCATAGATTGTAAAAACAGTGAGGTAAATACATATTTTGTAAATACATTTTTTCTATACTCCTGTTATTGATTGGGTTCATTGCCCAATGAGTGTTGCCTTTCTGTTGGGACAACCAGAAACTATAGATTGCTGTCCTGTTGACCTTTGGTGCATTTGTTTTTATCATAGATGGTTGTTTAGTGTTTTTATATGAATAAGGAATTTAATAATTCAGTGCATTTTGTGATTATTTTTAGTCCAGCCAAAAACACCTAATTCTTCCTGTAGGTTTTTCATAGATACAGTGTCTTCATTTTGATCTAGGGATTTCTAGAGACATACAAATAAATTATCCATTATAAAAAAAGTTTCATGTATCAGTTTTGATATCTTCACTAATATTCTGCAATGTGGAAAATAAATATGCACTTGAATAAGTAGGTGTCTCCACACTTTTGACTGGCACTGTATGTATTGTAACACTGTGGTCAAAACCAAATTTACTTTTTATTTGTGCATACGCAAATATGCCGATTATGTTAAAAGTCTGTCAATATAAAAACTACAAAATCTACACAGATCTTACTTTGTGTAGATTCTAAGGCAAATTTAAAAATATTTGAATCCAGTTTCTCTGGAGAAATAAACTACTTTATAAGATACACCTATCCGTTAATGCAAATATGCAAACAACGGAACATGTGGTAACACATGTTCAAGAGGTTTAGTTTGTAGATCAAACATTAGAATGGGCACTGCCACTTTAGGAATCATAGAAACAGGCACAGAGCCTTCACCGTGCACTGTTAAATTTTTACATTTACCAGTCAAGAACATAGAGGAGATACCAGGAGACAGGCCGTTACACAAGGAGAGCTGGACAGTTCCGTAGAAGGGCATAAACCCAGCAGCGGGACCGGTATCTGCTCCTTTGTGCGAGGAGGAACAGGAGGAGCACTGCCAAATGACCTCCAGCGGGCTACTGATGTGCATGTTTCTGACCAAACTGTCAGAAACAGACTCCATGAGGGTGGCATGAGGGTCCGACGTCCTCTGGTGGGACCTGTGCTCACAGCCCAGCACTGTGCAGCTCGATTAGCATTCGCCAGAGAACACCAGACTTGGCAGGTCCACCATTGGCGCCCCGTTCTCTTCACAGATGAGAACAGGTTCACACTGAGCACGTGGCAGACGTGAAAGAGTAAGGAGATGCCGTGGTGAACATTTTGCTGCCTGCAACATCATCCAGCATGACCGGTTTGGCGGTGGGTCAGTGATGGTCTGGGTAGGCATATACTTGGAGGGTGGCACAGACCTCCATGTGCTAGCCAACGGTATCCTGACTACTGTTAGGTACCGGGATGAAATCCTCAGACCCATCATCTACGCTGAAACTACGCTGGTGCAATGGGCCCTGGGTTCCTCCTGGTGCAGGATAATGCCCGGCCTCATGTCGCCAGAGTGTGTAGACAGTTCCTGGATGACGAAGGCATTGATGCCATTGACTGGCCTTCACGTTCTCCAGACCTGAATCCAATTGAGAAACTCTGGGACATTATGTATTGGTGCACCTGAAGCCGCCAAGTAGTGCCATTGGCTGTCCAGGAGCTCACTGATGGCCTGCTCCAGGTGTGGGAGATCCCCCAGGACACAATTGTTTCTTTGATTTTTGGTGTGAGTTTGAATCCAGTCCTCAATCGGTTGGTGATTTTGTTATCCATTGACCGTTTCTCCATCATTTTTATTTTCAACGAATTACACAATGTACAGTAAATATTTTTATCTTTAGTATACACTCCTCTACCAAGATGTCACCGCAGATGGCAGCCTTGGTTAGTTTGTGAGCAATGTTTTGTCTTATTCTGTGTGTTTAATCAGTTATCTGCGACAATTCTCTGATTGTTTCTCAAGAGAGGAGCTCATAAACATCAGGGAAACAACTCCCGTGGATTTATTCCCATATTTTCTTGTAACATCCGTTGATTTACTGGACATTCTGGTCAACGCTACATCTGCTCTTTGTCAAGCAGTGAAACACTGTCTGAGAGGTAAATGCTCCAGGTCGCTGGAATACTCCAGGCGCCGTGGACTACGGACTCCGCTACCTGGAATATTCCTCGCCAAAGTGCGATCACACAGCAATAAACTGGACGAACTTCACGTGCTGTTGGGGAAAAACAGAGATCTCTTCTTACCTTCCGCCTTGTGTTTCACGGAAATGTGGCTGTGTGGATCCATACCGGACTCAGCACTGCAAGTGCCTGGTTTCTCAATCTTCCGTGCGGATCACGACACAGAGCTCTCAGGCAAAACAAAGGGAGGAGGAATATGCTCCTTCATCAACAACGGCTGAGGCAATGATATGACAGTCATACTTCAGTACTGTTCTCCTGACCAGGAATAATTTTTTATGAACTGTAAATCTTTCTACAGCCTGAGGGAATTCTCATCATTTATCCTGGTTGATGTTTACATTCCACCGTCAGCCAACATAGTTATTGTTCTTGGCCACTTCAACTTAGGTAACCTAATGTTACAAACCCTGTGGCTCTAGCAGTCTAGGGTGGATGGTACAGAGACCCGTAACAAAACTCATGCAAATCAGTGTAGTGTAAATGAACAGTGAGAACAAATGACACAGACAACCAAAGCTACCGTCAAACATAAAACGTTTATTATAAACACACGGTAAAGGGGGAAGGGAAAAGGGGCTGAGCTGAACCCAAGAAATGAAATAATATAGTCAAAACACCCCTAAACTGAACTTGCCTGCCTCAAGAACCGCTTAACTGACTACTAAACAATACAAAATTACAGTGGGTGGTCCGCTCAGTTCTAACTAGTGTTTTTAGACAAAGTTTTCCTACAGGTTGTGTATGCCAAGGGCGACTTGCTAAAAAAAACCTTTTCCCAGGGACACAGGGATAAACAAAAACACACAGGTTGAACAAGGACTAAACAGCACACAGCAAACAATTGACTAGACAACACCAAACAAAACACCACAGCAATACATATTCACATGAAACAGGACAAAGTGAGATGTATGTGCTAAACTACGTGATGTAGGTATGAACAAAGTGTCTGTCTATCAAAAAAGGTATGTATCTCAAGAGTGTCTATGTCCATGTGGGGTAAATCAAAAGAGTCTCTCTGGGAGAACCAACTGACTGGGTTTTTAAACCACGGATGTGTGACGCGATTGGGTAATGGAAAAAGGAACAGGTGGTGCAATTAGGAGGGGTGTCCACTGATAGGTCCACCTCAGCAGTCAGGTGATGCACTCAGGACTGCCAGGTGGGAAACAACAACGAGCACAATCAGGAACATAAGGGACACCTGGGGAAACGGCAGGAGGGGGAAAAACACAAACGCGCATACAGGGTACCTGCATGCGTAATTCCTAAGCCACTGTCAGGTCCTGGCTAGGGTGCCTCTAGGCCTCTCTATGTGCCTGGAGGCCACAGTCAGGGCTTGACTGTGCTCCCACTGCTCTGCGCCGCATTCTGCTCCGGGGGCGGAGCCTCCTGCTGTCCCGGCGCCACGTACTTCCACCAGACTGGAACGTCGGCATCCCCTTCCCTCCCGGGTGTTCCTGTTTGTGCTTTTGGAAGTCCACGCCTTGCGGGGGTACTGTCAGGGTCTGACTGCAGAGGTGCCTCTTGGCATCTCAACGCTCTTATGTTTAATTGTCCCCAATCGGATTCAGTTAAAATCTCGACCAGAGAGGCAAACACTTTGGATCGCTGCTATACCATAATCAACAATTCCTATCACGCTGTGCCCCGCGCTGCTCTAGGACTATCAGACCATGTCATGGTCCATCTAATACCCACATACAGGCAAAAGCCAAAACTTTGTGGAGCAGTGAAGCCACAGAGGATCTGCATTCCTGTCTGGAATGCACTGATAGGAACATTTTCATGTCTGCCACTAATGGTCTGGATGAGTACACTGATGCTGTGACATCATACATCAGCTTCTGTGAGGACAGTTGCATACCAACATGGACCAGGGTAAGTTACAATGACAAACGCTGCCCAGCAAGCAACATGTCAGCGGCCCATCGGCGGCCCACTAGCTTTTTGCGGCTGCGGCCGCCCAGCTGTTCTGCAAAGCGTCTGGCTAGCGGGCCACTGTCAAGCCACTGGTGGGCCGCTTTCATTACAATGCCTTCCAACAATACCCTGATCAACGGCTCACCAGCGGCTAGCCGCTTTTATGCACTAAACCCAGCGGGATGCCTCATGCCCCAATATTAGGTTTTATTTATAATAATCCTTTATAATAATTTGTCATATCACAAATTACAATGAACTGAATTAAATCTAAATGTATTTCAAATAGTGCAAGATGCATACAGAAAAACATGCATTATACAGCAATCATACAAAATAAACATGTGCAAATGAATTGAAATAAATTAAAAAATCAAACAGTGCAAGAAAACATGTGCAATATACATCTGTCAATATACAGCTTTAAATATATCAAGAGGACAATGCGATCATATACATAACACTGTATATAGCAGCAGTTTAAAATTACTGTAGTACTGTAGATTAGCAGCAATATTGGTTGTGCTGGAGCTGTGCATATTCACAGCAGGTCCCTTGTACCACCGCAACGTCTTCTCCCACCAGCACGGTCAGCTGCCCCTTCCAGGTACCTGGTGATCTGGTTCTGGACAGCATCATGTCATCAGTGACATCCCAATTGGAAGGATTCTTCCTTATGGCTCCTGTAATACAGTTATCAGATATTGTACTTAAATGGTCTGACATGATTTTGAGAAAAAGTCATTATAAATTAACCACAAGAATCTAATAGCCATGTACAAAATAACTTAGTTTGACGCAGGTCCTCCAGGTTGTCCAGGGGGAGCTGAATACCCTGAACATTGGGGAATGACAACTCCCCCACCGAGCCATTTGCTTGGACACAAGCGAGCACTGTGGCCATCTTGTTCGACAGCTGGCACAGTTCTTCACTCACTGTGCCCATGTGGCGCAAGTGAAGTGAATTACATCACAATCACCGTTGCATACCACTTACAAATTGCACGACATTCAGGACAAATTAAATGTTTTATGAAGACAACATGCTAGCGCAACTATAGTCTTATTCTAACCTGATTGTAGAGCCAGCTGTGCCCTCAGCTCAACATTCTCTTCAGTCAGACGTTTATCAGAAACTAAAAAGCACAATGAAATGTCAATAGTTTAATAGTGAAATAAACACTGCCTTATACATGTAATTTCAGAAAAGCTGTGCAGTATTGCATTTTAGTAAAGGGCACGCATTCTGACAAATGCAGTTTCATGAAGACAAGATGCTAGCGTAATTATAGTCTTGTTTTTACCTGATTGTAGAGCCAGCTGTGCCCTCAGCTCGACCTTCTCTTCAGTCCGCCGCTTGATCTTCACCAAATGTTCTGAAAGTAAAGACAGACAGTTAATTATTCAGTCCTAAATATCTGGTTATTTTACACTCCTCAGAATCCAATAAATCGCAGTGTCCGCCAAAATGTTCATTCTTACCTTCATGTGCAGAGCAAAAACTTCCCCCAACCTCTGCCTTCTTGCCCTTAAAAATAAATTGAAATTGACAAATAAAATTGGAAGCAACATGCTTTAATAACATACGTTAAGTATCTGGGTTAAGTGAATGAACCCACACATACCTATGTAGCAGTCCTCCACTTGGTGCCGTGGAGTACCTCTCTGGTGCCTTGGAGTACTGTGCTTGCTCCATCCTAAAAATAAACATAAAAGTTGGTGAATAGGTAAATATGGTGAAACCAAGTAAACATTGCAGCAATTACCAGATCAACATGTAATTCGCATAACTCCAGGGCTGCAATCCGCAGGGTGTTGTGGTGTAGATTTGCATCCTTGGGGTGGTAGGGACCCACACTGGAACAATTTTCGCTCCTCTGGCGATACACACGTCCGGTCTCTCACTTATCTAGGAAAGGTTAAGGTTTTGTAAGCATTTACCCTGCAAAACACAATTTTATCCAAAGTTTCAAATTGTTATTACGTTTTCAAATTTACCTGCATGCTTGATGAGCTTATAAGGGACAGCCTCCCAGGTGTCTTCAGGTGGTGAACAAGTTCTGGAAAACTTATCGTGGCTGAAGGACTTACTGCTTGTGATGCTGTGTGGTGGCCAGTAGCAAAGTCCCTCTTTGAGCCACAGGCGTGGAACTACTGCCACACAGTCATCCTCCTCCGGGAACAAAACTACAGAAAACATCATGATCTGAAAGTAATGTTTAGAAAACAGGTTTAGAAAAACGGCAACATAAGACACACACAGGCTAGCTAAGAACACTGTGGATACACAAAGACACACAAGACACCTCAGTAACGGAATTGTAACAAGGGCAGGTTTTGCTAGTCTAGTTAAATGTTACTGCCAAGAGTAACGTTATCCACATGATGTTATACATAATGTTACACAAAGAAACACGATTTAGCTAACGTTACGTATCAGTTGATATAAGTTACGAGGAATAAGCACACATTATATAACATATTCTAACTTGTTGATACAGTAAGCGGATAAACAAAGAAACAAAAAATAGTAAGCCACCAAACTTGTGGACACACGAAGAAACACAAGGGTTACTGTAGGTATTTCATCTCAGGCCAACGCTGTTTTTTTTCAAGCTCAGTTTCTACAACTTGTTTTCCCACCAATGGTTTAGAACTTGCATTCAGCTACCAGTGACTTTGACTAAAGAATTCAAATGTTAACAGAATATTGCAGACAGTCATTGTTTAATACAAAACAGCATGACGTTCTTACTGAGTTGCCTAACAACACTTAGTTATTTATAATAACGCAGAACAGAACTCACCATAGCTATGTATGTGACTCAGCGTTCAATAATTTTCAGTCCGATGTCGAAAAAAATCTTTATCTTCGTCTGTTTCGGGAGTTCATCAAATTGTAGTAAAACAATGTCATGATCCACATGTTGTATTGTCCAATTCAGAGCATATAGCTTATACCTTACACAATTTGAAAAAGAGTTGTTTGTTTTCCTGAACGAGACTTAAAGAACCAAGTCACTAAAATGATCCAGTTTTCACCTTATGACAACGTGGGATTCCTAGCTTGCAAAATGGCGATTGTTTCGCCTTACGTGCAATTAACATTTGCTACAGCACCATCTATGGACATGGCAGTGTTTGAACACAGTAAAGAACTGTCCCCATGAAGCAAGTAAAGTCGAGGCTAGGCGAGTAGTTGAGCCGGTACCATGCAGTGGAAAAGGGCCATTAGTTCGGGAAAAAAATTATGGTAAGCAACGGCGAGAGACGGCTGTTTCTATGTGTTTACTTTACATGTTTACACAAAGGTCCTTTACACAAGTAATAGTGCATAAGTCAAAGTCTATTTTATTTATAAACTACCAATGTTGACCAAAATTATGTACACTAAGATTTAACAATATTAAAATAAAGTTAATACAAATATAATCCGTACAAGAATAAAAGGGGTACAATAGCATCTCTGCTGGAAGAAAATGGCAACACAAGCAGATACAGCAGATCACAACGCCCTCTCTTCGGCGGTTAGCCGCCAGCGTAAAGCAGTCGGGCCTCTGGTGAAAAGCCACCAGAGATGCAAATTAGCTGATGCAAATTGAGATCAGGGGAAAAGCGGCAAAAGCTGGTGGCCTGCTGGCTGTAGGACATTATAGCCTCTAGTGGCCGGCTAGCAGCAAAATGCCGGCGGGCCGCCATCGATTGCTCACTGGGTGGTTGACAGCCAAACTCAGACGGCTGCATTCAGAAAAGGAGGCATTCAGGAGCGGGGACAGAGACAGGTAAAGAGAGGCTAAATACAGCTTTGGTAAGGCAGTGAAGTAAGCCAAGCACGTGTATGGAGAGAAACTAAAACTACAAGCTTAAATCCCCCCACTCCATTAAAACTAGAAGTTTGTAATTTGAGTTTGTAATTAAAATAAAACTGCCATTTTGAAAGCTACACCCTCCTCCGTCCATGACTTTTCCTAAATATGCGTATATTACATAGTTCCGTTGTCGGAATTCTAAACTGACGAACAGAAAACTATTTAGAGACTATTTACCTGTTTTATTTACCCTGTTCTCCAACTTTATCCGCAAACAGCCCACGCCACTTAGCGTTGGTACCCAAATGGTACCCAGGCGCTTATCACCCCTCACTGAATGCCAGACGTAAATGGATGAATGCGCGATACTCCCAGATGAATGAAAAAATAATTAGACTATTATTAAAACATAATACAAATGATATAGGCTACTTATCACATGGGTTACTGTTTTTCAATAGGAGATTCAGCTTATTGTGCAGGTTAATTCATCAAATGTAAATCTACATTATTTTATGAGGGAAAGAGAAACTAAATCGCACACACATCCTATCGTCTCTCTTTGAATTTTCTCTGCTTATTTTACTGAAGATTAATATTCTACAAATGTATTAGGTTAAATAATTATTCACAAAACGAAATTCCTACGATACCTTGTCTTTTTCTAATTCCTCTCGGTTTTTCGATAACTTATTCATGTCGCCAATAGAAAGATCTGCCAATAATCTAGGAGACTAGAGCTATGCATTGGCGTTGAAATCAACTCGATAGCCCCACTACAACCCACGGGAGAGACCTGCAATAACGCGCCGTTCACAGCCTATTCATTTCAGACCTCGTCTTTTTCTAATTGCTCCTCTTGGTTTTTCGATAATTTATTCATGTCACCTATAGAACAATATTATATGCCAGTAATCTAGGAGACTAGTGCTATAAATTGGCATTGAAACCAACTCGATAGCCCCACAACAACCCCTAGGAGAGACGTGCAAAGACGTGCTGTTCACAGCCTATTTATTTCGGACCTCGTCTTTTTCTATGAATTCTTTTTTAGTAGTTGTTTTTAATATGATGAGACCTTCAATTCAAACACATTCTTGTATTTTTCAAATTCATTAAACATTTAAAACAAACAAATTCTGTAATTCATTATTGTTTAGACTATTCTATATACAGGTGCTGGTCATATAATTAGAATATCATCAAAAAGTTGATTTATTTCAGTAATTCCATTCAAAAAGTGAAACCTGTATAATGTATACATTCATTCCACATAGACTGATATATTTCAAGTGTTATTCCTTTTAATTTTGATGATTATAACTGACAACTAATGAAAATCCCAAATTCAGTATCTCTGAAAATTTGAATATTACTTAAGACCAATACAAAAAAAGGATTTTAAAAAATGTTGGCCAACTGAAAAGTATGAACATGAAAAGTATGAGCATGTACAGCACTCAATGCTTAGTTAGAGCTCCTTTTGCCTGAATTACTGCAGCAATGCGGCGTGGCATGGGGTCGATCAGTCTGTGGCACTGCTCAGGTGTTATGAGAGCCCAGGTTGCTCTGATAGTGGCCTTCAGCTCTTCTGCATTGTTGGGTCTGGCGTATCGCATCTTCCTCTTCACAATACCCCATAGATTTTCTATAGGGTTAAGGTCAGGCAAATTTGCTGGCCAATTAAGAACAGGGATACCATGGTCCTTAAACCAGGTACTGGTAGCTTTGGCACTGTGTGCAGGTGCCAAGTCCTGTTGGAAAATGAAATCTGCATCTCCATAAAGTTGGTCAGCAGCAGGAAGCATGAAGTGCTCTAAAACTTCCTGGTAGACGGCTGCGTTGACCTTGGAC
>JACXGI010015686.1:0-17067 GCA_016801175.1 Esox masquinongy | reverse complement strand
TTCTCCTGACTGATATCTTTCAACAATGAGATCCCTCTGATGCTTTGGAAGCTCTCTGCGGACCATGGCTTTTGCTCTGAGATGCAACTAAGAAAATGTCAGGAAAATCCTACTAGAACAGCTGAACTTTATATGTGATTAATCAGAGTCACTTTAAATGATGGCAGGTGTGTAATGACTTCTATTTAACATGAGTTTGAATGTGATTGGTTAATTCTGAACACAGCCACATCCCCAGTTATAAGAGGGTGCGCACACTTATGCAACCAGGTTATTGTAAGGTTTTTATTTTTCATTTTTTCCCCTCGAAGATTTCAGTTTGTTTTTCAATTGAATTCTTCGCATTATAGGTCACATTAAGAGTGGAAAAAGTTCTGACATGATTTATCTTTGTCTCATTCTTTTACATCACAAAAACCTGGCATTTTCACAGGGGTGTGTAGACTTTTTATATCCACTGTATGTTCGGGAATGAATTCAACAGCACTCTCTGCATCAATGGAATGGTAGGGAAACCAAAGAGAAAAGGATCAATTCAAAGTCATTCCATTCCTGAAGTTTAAAAGAGGGTTCTCGCAATACATGTCTTGATTAAAAGACATACAGCTCTGGAAAAAATTAAGAGACCACAGCACCTTTTTCTTTCCTATCCAAAAAAGTTGAAAAGGAAAGTTTTGAGTGAGGAACAGAAGCGTTCAATTTGCAGCGGTCTCTTAATGTTAACCCTTCTGTTCCTCACTCAAAACCTTCCTTTTCAACTTTTTTGGAAAGGAAAGAAAAAGGTGCAGTGGTCTCTTAAATATCTCTGTTAGTGCCTGAGTCTTTCAGAGGAGATCCAATTAATATTCCTTAGGGAAGCCCAGGGGGGACAGTTGTGAACATGTGAAACATTGCATCAACGGCCGTGTGGTAACTGATACCTGTCATACTATGAAAAGGCCAGTCCCCACCATGCAGCTGTAGTTATGTGGGACTACAAAAGACGAGGATATTGCAAAGAGGTCAAACGCATTCATTATGGATGGGGAATCACATTCATTATGACTGGCTTGATGGTAATCATGTTTTTGTCATCACTTTCAACATCACACTCAGGAGATTGTATTTTACAGTGCCTTCGGGAGGAATTCACAACTCCCCCATTTTCTCTTCATTTTGTTTTGTTGCAGACTTAATTTATAATTGATTAAAAAATCATTTTTTCCATCAATCTACATGCAATACCCCATAATCACAAAGCAAAAACACGTTTTGAGATTTTGCACCAATTTAATGAAATAAAAGTATTCAGACCTTTCATTCAATACTTTGTAGAAAATATTTGGCAGCGATCACAGCTTTGAGTCTTCTTGGGTATGCCTCTGCCAACCTTGTGTACCTGGATTTGGGTAGTTTCTATAATTTTTCCTTTTCAGTACATCCTCTCATGCACAGAATGGAAGGGGAGCATCGGTGAACAGTCAATGGTCTTTCCACAGATGTTCAATGGGGTCCTAGTCTGGGCTTTAATAACCGTTGTCTTGGCTGTGGGCTTCTGGGTCGTTGTCGTGCTAAAAGATGAACCTTTAGTCCAGTATGAGATCCTGTGCACTCTGAGTCATGTTTTCTTCAAGGACCTCTCTGTGTTTTGCTCCAGTCATTCTTCCCTCAATCCTGACCAGTCTCCCAGTCACTGCTGCCGAGAAGCATCCCCATAGCAAGATGCTCCCACCACCGTGTTTCACCGTAGGGATGGTTTTTGCCAGGTGTTGAGCAGTGCCTTATTTTCACCAGATGTAGCACTTGGTATTCAGACCTAAAAGTTTGATTAATCATAAATATATTTGCCCTCATCTACTCAAGGTCTTTCAGTGGACATGTCATATGCCTTTATTGCAGACATGGGACCAAGTCATATAGTTGCAAGTCACAAGTCTCAAGTCTTAACCTTTAAGACTTGAGTCAAGTCCCAAGTAACAATGGGCAAGTCTCAAGTCAAGTCCCAGTTAACAATGGGCAAGTCTTAAGTCAAGTACCAAGTTCCACAGCTCAGATCAAGACAACTCAAGTCCCTAATTTTTGCTTTCAAGTCTTCAAGTCAATAGTTAAGAAAAGTTTCAATGATGGAGATGATCAAATCTTTTTTTGATGTTATATAATATTAGGTTCTGACATTCTAGCTAGATATTACAGCGGTGCTGTGCCTGTCATGCTTACCTGTCTTTGTGGGATTTCAGGAGTCTCGCAAAGTTAGACATTGTGGCATATGTAGAGGTATTTTCATAAAATGTATCTGTACTCACACAATTACACACGTGTTAAAACATTTAAACAGGTCACTTGGGCCTAAAAGCCCACATAACTATTTTTCTAAACAGTCTGTTTGTTTTTGATTTTTCCACATTTAATTGTTAAAAAAGAGAAGCTGATGAACAATAAGCGTGTGTGTGTGTGTGAAGGTCAACAGCTGTGCTCTGTCTTTCTCCTTACTGTACTCTTGTGACTGATGAGCAACAATTCTCATCAGCATTGGGGCTTGTCTTTGAAGCCCTTGGGAAGATGAGAATGTCAGCGGGATCGGTTGTTTCCCTATGCTCAGAAAACAGGGAGTCGTTGACTAAGGTTTCCCTGAGCTTGGAGATAAAATAATCATTTTCATGGCTCAATTATGTTTATGAAGCTTCTAGAACATGCACCACCAATGTTTAATGAAGGTAGCTTGTCGGTCGGATCCCCAGAGGGTTGTGAAATAATGGTGGAAGATTCTGGAAGGATCCGCCCAGAGATTAGCATAATGGGAAGGCTTAATATCATTGTATAACCATGCTGTATAAAAATGTGTGTCTAAGGTTTGGAAGTCAATTGTTCTGCAAAGTAACCTGAGTGGTTGCTATGCAAATCAGCATGGCTTTGTGACGTCATTAATGTCTACTACTGAATTCACAAACTCCTGAGTTGTAGGGAATTTTTCCAAGACACGTGTCTGTAATTTTAGTTCTGCATGTTTTGCATACTGCTGTCAATTCCCTCCCCACCTCAACAAAGTCGTCGAATCCAAATGTAACTACTTTCAAAACACGTCCAGATAATCCGGATGCCATGATAGCGAGGTCTCAATCACGTCCGAATTGACGACCTGACGCTGACAGCTGGACATCAAGTCTAGTATGAGTGACATTGAGAAAAGTGAAACGAGCGAAGTATTGTTGTTATTGTTACTGTCTTTATTAGGCCTTCTGAACTGAAGCTCTTGAGAGAAACTCTGAAGCTCTGTTGGCCATCAGGGTTTTTGTTCACAACCCTAACCAAAGCCTTGTCTGGTTACTTAGTTTGGCTAGACAGCTAGCTCCATTGGTTTAGGTTTTGTTCTGACCTTCATAGTAGTGTTGGACCTTCTATAGACAGATGTTTGCCTTTCTAAATAATGTCCAATCAATAAAATTACCCATAGGTGAACTCCAATCAAGTTCCAGAGACTCAAGTATGATCAAAGGATCAAGATGCATCTGACCTCAATTTGGAGTATCATGGCAAAAGGGTCTGAATACTAGAATAGTGTATTAAAACTAGAACAGTCCAGCACACCCCACTCCAGCCTAGCCCTGGCCAGCCACCCCCAGCCCTAGTCCCAGCCTCACACCAGCCTCTGCCCTGCCCAGCCTTTGCCCTCCCCAGCCTCTTCCTTCCCCAGTCCAGTAGTGACAGCATTATAACAAGCCTGGTGCATGGAGAAGCCTGGAGGCCCACTCGACCAACAATCCATCCTGGCTTGACAGCCACTCAACTCCCTGTTTACAAAGACACACGCACACAAACCCATGCACGTGCGCGCACGCAGTCAGTGTCATAGATCCTGCTTAATAAAGGTACAGGCATCTCAGTTTTCTATTGTTCACACCGAAGAACATGGAGAGGAAAGCACCAAAACCGACTGCACCCAAAACCCAAATCTAACCACAAAGAAGTTCATGAAGGGGAAAACAACTCGGAAGGAACAGGGGAAAACAACTCGGAAGGAATAGCAAGCTGGCTACAGTGAGACTTCCTGCCCTGAAATAGGATTTTTCACCCCGACAACAGATGTGTAGGGAATTTGATCATATTCTAGGAAATGATCAAGGGCCAAAGCCCAGCAAATTGGCTCCTTTGAAATGTGGAAGTAACATCTGTCCATGGAAGGCTTTGAAATGAGAGAAACCCAGCTGTCCCTGCCAATGCTGTTGCTTTCCATGGTCTAGTCACTGCACACCAGTTCTCTACCTCACAGTCTTATGGGGGGCTGGGACCCAACAACCAACCGGCAGCCTCTATAAAACATATGCAGATTTTTTCGCAAAGTAAAAATAATGGTCCCCTGTGTTTCTCTAATAAGCTGCTGTCTGTGTTACTTTGAAATCACTGCCAGAAGAGGGAGAGACACGAAGAGACGCGCAGAGGGAGAGATGGATAGAGAGGGAGAGAGATGGAGAGAGGGATGGAAAGAGAGAGAGATGGATAGACATGGACAGACAGAGGGTGTCTGTTTTTCTCCTTCAGAGATAACCGGTCTCCAGAGCAGATGCTGTTTTGTACTGCGTGGAGAGAAGGAGAGAAGACGTCGCAACAAGCAACGCAGTTACTGAGCCAACGCGGCGCCGCTGCCAGGGTCCACAACCAGTGCACTACAGGACAGCAGCAGTATTCAGTTGAATGGCGAATCCAAACTGGCTAGTTTGGATAGTCTCCGTCCCTCCTCCACATTGCAGACATGAGTCGTCGCTGATCCCGAACGGCAGGGCAAATTCGCTCAGCACCGTCCTGGGTGGGTGATGCTGGACAGAGCTTTTCATTACACCCTGGTCAATCTCCTGCAAGCTCAGTTGTGGTGGGCGGCGTCTTGTCCAATTTGCAGTTAGGGCAAGGCCGTCTGGTTCAGGAGTGTCGAGGTTCCAGGCATGTTCTGTGGTGGACGTCTGTTCTGCTTCCTATTGCACACCTCACTGTAAACAAAGAAGTTGGATTTGAGCGGGGTCATGCCCTCTGAGGAGAACGCATTCTGCAGCCAACAACCACAATCGAGCTTGCAGGCACCCGATGTACAACAGAGATGCTAAAGTGTGAGTAAGAAAGGCAACTGGTATCCGACACTGGCCTTACCAATAAATCAATCGATCAACCAACCAACCAATCAATCAATCAAATGTATTTATATAAAGCCCTTTTTACATCAGCAGTTGTCACAAAGCGCTTTTACAAAACACCCAGCCTGAAACCCCAAGGAACAAGCAACAACAGTGTTGATGAACAGTGGCTAGGAAAAACTCCCTAAAAGGGGCCGAAATTTAGGAAGAAACCTAGAGAGGAACAGGCTCGGATGGTTGACCAGTCCTCTTCTGGCTGTGCTGGGTGAACATTTTAAGGGTACAAATTATAGTGATGAATAAATACATGTGGGTTTGTGTCCAAAGTCGAGAAAACATAATCCAGGTCAGAAGCATGACCAGATGGACAAGGACAGGGACAACACGGGGGGGAAATGGCCAGTGGAGTGGCGGCTAGAATCGTCAGGTATCGTCTTTATTCTGCAACACAAAGAGGAGGACTTCGGACAGGGACAGCTACGAGTCTTTCAAGCCTGGTGCTCCTGAGGTGTGGGCCAAGACCTCATGTCCTCCTATGTTTAAACGGAGCACGAGACAAGGAAAATTTAGACAGCGCATTCCTAGGTTTACAGGGATTTACAATGGAGAAGAAGAACTGACCCTACTCCCCCGGCACAATAATATAGCAGCATAAAAATTGGGGCTGAGACAGGTCTGTGATTGGGCCAAGACAGGGCCCAACAGGCAGGATGTCAATTACCCGTAAATTACCAAACGTGGACGTTAGCCAACACGCTGTGTCAAATCTGCCCTGACACAGTCAGTATGTCCCAACCAGGCCAGGAGCTGCTGCTTTTAACACAGAGTGTTTATTTATTTTTTTCGTAAATGCTGAACGTGTCCGATATGCCAGAGTACTATTGCTGGACGGCGGGACCTCTCTCTGGTGTCCCAGAGTAAGACTGACTCAGCGTCCATGGGTATGTGATGTTGACCTAGTAGAGGCACCGCCTGGATAGCCTGGATTCACCCCCTCCCCCCATTATACTTCAGCGTGTTTGTGACTGGAGGTTAAATCCAAACCGCGACAAGAGTCAGAATGAAAGCAGGATCAGTGTTTGTAAAGGAGGAAGTTGCCTTCGGACCTGGAACCATCTCAGCATGTAAAATGGTCACAAGAGAGAACAATTACCGTCACGCAGCAGTGGAAGCACTGTTAACATACGCACGCACCCACGCACGCACACACACACACACACACACACACACGTGCAAGCAACGTCACACTGCTGTAGATCCACCCGCAGAGCAGCGGAGAATGATGAAACGATGAAACGAGTCAGCCAGTGTTCATATGCGTTGATGGGCATATTGCGATGCAGTAAAAACAGCTGTTTTCCATGAAGTCTTTTGTCAATTGGAAATCGTAGTTCACTTGAGGCCTATGGGTAATCATCTACAGGCATTACAATATCAGGCATATAGAAGCTATAATCATTATTGGAACGGCAGACCCAATGTTCCATTAGACAATTTGCCACAACTTGTATTGTACAGTGATTCCAATAGATGGTTTTACCAGCAGTGTGAATTCCTCTCAAGAGCGTAGGGCATTGACTTTGACAGAGATTTGTCACTCCATCTACTGAGCAGAGCTCTGTCCCCTACGAGGTTAAGCCCTGGTGCGGAGGCATTTCTCTAAAGCATGCTGATATCAAACGAGCTTTAGTGGCACCCTTCACAGGGTAGACCTCAGAGCAAAGCAGAGAGCATCACAGGACGTTCTCCACGATGGCGCCCCACACATGTGTTTGTGACCTTTCGTCTACCATCTGTCAGAAAACATAATCAACCTATGATTGCCCAATGTAAGCACTCAACTATTTCAAGCCAAGCCTATCATCGAAGTATCTCGTTCCTACACAGTAAACTTCACAATAAAATCCCACAACATTGCTACCAAACATGCTTGCTACACTTAAAAAGTACAAGGATTATGACAGCCCCTATTTAAAAGATCCCCAGATCAATGATGTCTCACCCAGTTGTACTGTTCTACAGGTTAAATGACCAGATCAATTAAGATTCTCTCAGTTGTACTGTACTACAGGTTAAATAACCAGACCAATAAAGAGTCCCTCAGTTGTTCTGTACTACAAGTTAAATAACCAGATCAATAAAGAGTCCCTCAGTTGGACTGTACTACAGGTTAAATAACCAAATCAATGAATAGTCTCTCAGTTGTACCGTACTATGGGTTAAATAACCAGATCAATAGTCCCTCAGTTGGACTGTACTACAGGTTAAATAACCAGATCAATGAATAGTCTCTCAGTTGTACCGTACAATGGGTTAAATAACCAGATCAATAGTCCCTCAGTTGGACTGTACTACAGGTTAAATAACCAGATCAATAAATAGTCCCTCAGTTGTACCGTACTATGGGTTAAATAACCAGATCAATAGTCCCTCAGTTGGACTGTACTACAAGTTAAATAACCAGATCAATGAATAGTCTCTCAGTTGTACCGTACTACGGGTTAAATAACCAGATCAATAGTCCCTCAGTTGGACTGTACTACAGGTTAAATAACCAGATCAATAAATAGTCCCTCAGTTGTACTGTACTCCAGGTTAAATGACCAGATCTATAAAGAGTCCCTCAGTTGTACAGTAATGCAGGTTAAATCACCAGATCAGTGGAGTCACTCCATTGAACTGAACTACAGGTTAAATCTCCAGGTCAATGAAGAGTCACCAAGATTAACTGTACTACAGGTTAAATCTCCAGGTCAATGAAGAGTCACCAAGATTAACTGTACTACAGGTTAAATCACCAGATCAGTGACTCACTGTGTTGTCTACATGGTCAAGACAATATAGTTATGGACTATGTTGGAATGAGGAAATAAATAGCCATATGATAAATGTTTATTATTTCAGGGATAGCTTGTTGGACAGTATATGAACTGTAAAGATTTAATCAGTACTGTGCATAAGCCGTAAAAAAATCACAATGTAATTATATAGGATGAGCAAAACAATGACTTACAGCAAGAGCAAGCCTACAAATACCTCCGGAAAATTCCTACTGAGAGTGTATACAACTAGCAAACAGGAAATCAAAGGAATGACGTTTTTTCATGGAACAACAGGACATGAAAACTTTGTGAAAAGAACTTGGCGAAGGAAATGCAACACAGCACTCTGCCAGCAAGCCAAAGCTTCAATTTGTTTTTTTAATGCACTCCACGAGCCTCATCTGTGCCAAGCGAGTTTCCAGCAACACATATTATTAGGTCACGATGTCTGACTTCGAATGTGTGTGCATCCAAATTGTCTAGTCTGCTTTTATGACGAGGAGCACTATGCTGGTGTGGTGGAGTCCAGTGGATGAAAACATGGATGTAAAGTCAAAATTCCGGCATCCAGGTTTTCCAGTTGGTTATTTTGTTGGCCAAACAGAGAAGGACACGCTGACCCAAAAACAAGCATCACCTTGTTATATTTTGATATCACTGAAATGTATGCTTTGGAGAAAAACTGAAAGAATGCACTGAAGAATCAGTAGACCTCAGCGTTGTTTTTCATGTATGCATTAGTTCTCATTTAAAAGTATTGATGTACAAATAAAATAAATTCCTCTCCCCTCTACATTTGTAAATCATTATAATTTGAAGGTAAAGCCAACTGCTTAATATTGATTGGAGAGGAGCTGCATCCATGGATTTATGTGCTGACTAAATGTCTGGATTCACACACTACATTTGATAAGGTAATTCAAATGTATTTAAATGTTTCAAGAACAAAATGCATTATAATGTGTAACATTCAGAAGCTACAGTATACAAAAAAATAGTAACATATCAAAAATAACATCCTCATATTTCTCAGATAATGGCTGATATGTCTATTTTAGCCACCTCTAGAACCTAACATCTTTTGGTTAGGTTGATCAGTGTTGAACAAAGAGCCATTTGGTTACCTAGTTAAATTGCTGCACTACCGAAAAACCCTCTGTTAATCTATGACATTCATCTCCTGTAGGTGGGTGAAAAATTCTAATTTCAATGTTGAGTAGCATTTGATGTGGGTTTTATTCCTTGTAGCCCTTACAACAGGGGGCTGTGGTCCTCTAAAGTGGTTTGATAGTCAAAGATTGTGAGGCTGATTCCAGGAGGGTCAGGTCCCTGGGGATGGACTATACTTGAGAGTCAGCCGCCGTGCAATAAAGGAGCTGAGGGAGAAGCACCACTGAGAGAGTGATTTATCGAGAGAGAGAGAGAAGGGAGAAGAGATGAAGAACAGACAGAGATGGAGAAAAAAACGAGAGTCCGGATGGACAGTGAGCTAGGGTTAAACCACAGTTATGTTACCCAACGCAGCAACACACTGACTGGGTTCTGCGATTCTTTGCTTCCATCCAAACAAGCTACATTATCAGTCAGCAAACAAAGCTCTTAACTAATTCATCACACCTCAAACAATTGCTAAATTATCCATGACAGCTGGGTCCAGAAATGGAATTGTCGAAGACGTTCACCAGTTTTCACTGTTGAATTAATTCCCTTTGAGGGAGCTAGAGTCATCCTCACATCTCGGTGTTTTGCTCATACAATGTATCCAGAAAGGTCAGCTCTAATGAACGAATGGCTACGATGTGTTGAAATTCATATTGATCTAATTTGCATAGTGTTATGCATAAAATATTTTAAAAGTAGCAATGAATTGCAGCAGTTTTTTGAGTCATAATGCAAGCTTCTGTTGGCTACAGATAAGACATATTAAACTGCGTGCTGATACATTTGATGCAACAGAGATTCATTAAGATTTTTTTGGATCCAGGCATTAAAAAAAAACCTGATATACATTATTTATTGTCAAGTGTCCTAGATCCTTGAATGCCATTAATCACAAGACGTTTATAAAAACTCAAGCTTTGTGCAACGGCTCTCTTTATGACAATACAAATATCACACACCGTCAAAACAGATACCTGGTAGAAAAAAATAAAATATGATTGAGACTATCCAAATAATACAGGTGTTGTCTCTGGATTGTCTAATTAATTATACAAGGGACTCATTAAGAAATTGGTCTTTGGGCAGGCTTCTCATCATCTATCTAGTTGCAAGCCCCTTAGGTGCACGGGCCTAAAGCACATATCAACAGCTTGAGTGAAACCTGTCAAAGACAGGTTGTGTTCTGGAGGTGTGGGGTTTAGACATCGTTGACAACACAGCAAACAGAAACGCCAGCTACCCCACGATGCCACTCGCTCAGGCTTAATTAACGTTAAATAACAGTCGCTTCATTCACAGCACCATTCCTTGTAGTGCACTCATTTTGTCATGGCGCCTAAGGGAATAGGGCACCATTGCTCTTGATTCATATAAAAATAAGACAGGTTTCTGGCCGGCAGAGAAAAATCACAGACCGTCCACCTCCCTCCCTCCGATCTAGTTCCCACTTAATGAGGTGTCACGTACTCTTCTTAGAAAAGGTATGACCTTATTAAACCGTGAGTGAAAGGGAAAGGCCACAGTTCTGAGAGGATTTAAAAGTTAACGCTCCGCTGTGTGGCAACTGGAGCTGGGACTCAAACTGTCAATAGCCCGGTGTCCACTGGAACAGAACCATCACTCACCGAGGTAGTCACAGCATGGGTTTATTATTCAAATTATTCCGGTGAATAACTCAAGTATGAAAAAAATCAATTTGCAAGACCATACCGTGTTATAATTATGATAATAAAACCGTCTGGTTCGATTGGCTGAAAGCAATGGTATACGAGACCATATACAATAGGTATGACCAGACATTTATTAGTGTTTCAACAGTTCACTGGTTGCTAACACTATTGTTATTGTTACCGTTGGTTCTAATTATTATTCTCCCGGCGTTTTTCGGTTCTTTTTGCAAATTCCCATGAGATAAAATGGCCCAAATAGGCCCATTTTTGCATGCTAATATAGGCCCAAGGGCCACGACTTCTGGTGCAATGGCATGGAAATCAGCCCCATGGTGGCGCTGTAATAAGCCTCCAAAGTGGCCAACTTTGCAAGCTCATCACGGCCACGCCATGTGTCCTAGATTAAACTTGTTCCAAATGTCCATCTCCTTACAAGGAACATTTTTGCCAATGGGAGTACGCCATATTGGATTTTTCACAATTTGGTGACAAACGATAATCATTGTAGCATCAAAGGTCCGATTTTCACGTCCTTTGATATTTGGCTTCTATAGACCAAAGTCTGTACAAGATGTTTAAGCCGCGCCAGTATGTCAAAAAATGTGGCCGCTATTGACCAATAAACCTTTAAGTGGCCGTGATTTTGTACATATAAGCATATTAATGAAACACTGTTGAGAACCTTGACAGGACATACCTTGTGCAAGCATTTTACGATTCTCCACAAGGGGGCGATGTTGAACCAGACAATTTTGAAAGCACACGCCGCACATTGACACAGAGACAAATAAAATGGCGTATAAGTTAATTTCCTCACAAAGAACATATTTGCCATTGGGAGCCATTAGCTCTGTCTTTGTGGATTTTCGGCCATTTTAAATATGTGAAAAACGCTTAAAAATCTACTCCTATAGAACCAAATGTCTGATTTTTACATGACTTGATATTTGTTATCGATGGACCAAGGCCATTTATCAATACATATCCCAGAATAGTACAAATAAAAATATGGCTGCTATTGACCAATCAATCAAGTGGGTGTGGTTTCACACATATGCATATAAATCAGACACAGTTGATATGATAAAATGATTTGATGTACATGTCAACAACACTATTATTATGTAACACATGAAATAAAATTCAGTTTGACCACAAGGATGCGCCATAACAGCCAGATGGCATTATCGCTATCTGTATCAGTGTGATTTACATTTGGCACACATAATCAGGGTTATGAATCTAGCTAATGTATGAACAATGGCTCAATTTGGGCACATGGGGGCACCATTGGACAAGAAACATCATTCATGCATAATTTGGAGAATCTATGAATAGGCAATGAATGTGGATCTCTCAATGCGCAGGTGGTGAAATAAGGCAAAGAGTAGCTGAACGCTGAAACACGCTCAGTGCTGCTTGCAGCTTTAATTTTTACTTTTGTAGTTGCATTGCTAAACATTTCATACTGTAATAGCAGTAAGTGATTTGCAGGCACTCCGGGTGGTGTCGAACAGATCTTAGCCATGGTACATCGGCCATATACCAAACCTACGAGTGTCTTATTGATCAGCTGAAACCCATGGTAGACAAGATGTATTTTTAACCTCCAAAGAATTTTTTACTGCTATAATTCTGTTGATGTTGTCTGATGTTTATGGTGAATTGCCAATATACCAGTATTTTTTCCAGGCAACAGCTCTTAGCCATGGTAAATTGGCCATATACACAGCCCTCATGCTTGGTTGCTTAATTGACCCCTAAAATCATATTACAATCTGGAAAAACAATATTTGTATACAACTAGTAACGCATTTATTAATTACAAAAATCAATATTCAATCAAAGAAAACATTCCAAAACCAATTTCTCTCCATTCAATGACTCAAGATGTTGAGGTATACAGCATTATCTGACTAAAATAACCTTTTCATAGTCTGGGATACAAACCCACTTCTCCTAGTTAAACATCTCATAAAAAGATTGAACAGGGAGTCATTAAGGACAATTACGCACATGGTTTCACGCAGGTGGCACAGAATAGTATAGTAAAAATAAAATAGGAGAGCTAAAACTGTGATAATCTAGAATACTTCCAAGAAAATAAACGTTAATTCCACATGTGCTTCAGTGATTCTATTCCTCATATGGTGACCTTCTAACCTCTGCAGGAAAAAATACAACGAATCAAGGACAAAGATAACTTTTTTCTAAAAGCAACCGGAACATTCTTTTAGATAAAAAACAACTTTTTTTTTTAGATTGCTCCAAGCACTTGCCAAGCCCTGCTCTATTCATCATTTCTTTTTACTGGATTTCTGATAACCAATTAAATTAGCCTTGATATGTGAAGGTGGTAAAAAAGGGAAACATGACACTCACAAGATGGATGGCAACCTTTGCTTCACCATTAAAAATCACAATCACACAACATCCATGCTCGATCCATTTGTGTATTGGCTACCAGCAGCAGAATTAGAAGACAACATTTGACTGGAATGCCTCGCGGTCACGGCACAGCCCATACATGGTCTCACGTCCCCTAAAATAATCAGTTTTTTTATGCATACATTTTTATTCATAACTGTAAAGCAAATAGAGGAAATGAAATTTGACACATCATCCGCCACCCACCACTGTTCATTCTTAATGTCAAAGGTCAAAGGGTGGAAAAAACAACATTATAGGAGAGTTTTGGTGTTAGTGTAGATTTCCGTCATGGTGAGTGTGGAAGGTGACTCATTGGCCACCTGACCTTAGCCGTAGGGTGTGTCGGCTGCCTGGCCAGGCCTCTGTAGGTGGCCCTGTCCAGGACCATCTAGGAAGTGCAGACCGGGATTCCTACGGTCTAAGTGGAGGCTGAGGAAACCTCAGCGTAAATGAAGGAGTAAAGGTTGACCTTGGGTCGACGGGTGAGACAGTCCTGACACTCTGACCGGTAGTACTGACCCAGGAGACCATACACAGCCCCTAGGAGACAAACACAGAAGACTGTCAGAAACACAATTTATTCATCCATTCATTTATAGACACCCCCTAGGAGACAGGACAAACACAGAAGACTGTTAGAAACATAATTAATTCATTCATTTATTTACAACCACCAGGAGAGGGGACAATCACAGAATACTGTCAGAAACACAATTTATTAATTAATTCATTTACACACAACCCCCAGGAGAGGGGACAATCACAGAAGACGGTAAAAAACACAATTTATTAATTAATTCATTTACACACAACCCCCAGGAGAGGGGACAATCACAGAAGACTGTCAAAAACATAATTTATTCATTCATTCATTTAAAGACAACCCCTAGGAGAGAACACCACAGAAGACTGTCAGAAGAATCATTCATCCATTCACACACAGCCCTTAGGAGATAGGACAAACACTGGATAATACATCAGCTACATCAGTCATTCTTTCATTCATTCATTGACCACAGAACCGCAGTGCCTGATCTGATGCGAGAAAAACCGAGGAACATTTATTATTGATTGCACAAGTCTGGCTCCTCTCTAGGTTTCAACCTTAGTTCCAACCCTACTAGGTGTTTTTTCCTAGCCACTGTACATCAATATCTTGTGGTTGCTCGCTCTATCGAGTTTCAGGGTGTGACAACTGCTGACGTAAAACAGACTTGGCAAAACCCTTTGAATGATTTGATTTATCAAATTCATTAATTTTGGAGGGCGCCATAAGCTATATCCAAATGAAGTGTTGGTGTCAGTAATAATGTCAGTGCTGGAGTATAGAGAGCTGTGGTAATAAAAACAGACACACAAACAAACTACTGGCCAACCATTCAATCAAGCTGTGGCACTTATTTTTCCAGTACAGCCAATACATGCTTTGAATAGAATACTGTAAAAACAGGCCATCTATGTTTCCTGGTTGTAAGCAAACCACAATCACCAGAATTCATAGCGAACACCAGCTCTTCTTGTCTGGAGGGATCAGCTAGCTAGTGAGGTCCAGATATTGGTAGATATATAAATATTGGGGACGTTTGGCTCACAAAAAATCCTAACTGGTACTAGACACAGAAGTTCCATATTGGTTGGGCACTCATTTCTCCCCCTAGGCGTTTATCACACATTTTCAGAATTGAGCAGGTAGGTACAAACTGCTAGTAGCCTGCAGAGAGCGAACAGAGAATAAATACATGCACTGAAGCATATTACATTAGATTCGACTTTATATGAATCTTAATGAAGAGAGATACCAATTCTCTAAAGGTCTTAAAAAGAAAAAAGTATCGGCAAGCAATATAATTAATTAAAGACTTTGTTTATTTGTTAACCAACACAAAGGATAAGACGTGAACAGAGAAAGTAAAGCCATCATGATGGGCAGGGGGAGACCCCTTGAATCCCCCAATGTCTATTTTATCCTACAGAGCCATGAGAGCAGCCTACGCATGGAGAGGCAGACCTGTCTTACCAAAGTTTCTCTGCGTGAGGGTCAGAGACTGTGTGTGCGCTTGTTTCTCACCGACACTGACGTTTCTCTCTGTGAGGAAGGAGTGCATGGCGTGGATGTCTGTCATCAGGGCACGGTCACCAAAGGTGAAGTAGGCCACATCTCTGCCCGCCTCAGCAGCTGCCAGCATCTGGAGCAGAGCTGGAGGAGAGGACAGAAGGAGGAAGACCGGAGATGGAGAGAGAAAGTGAGGTGGGGAGAGAAAGAAAACGAGATGGAGAGAGAAAAAGAGGAGATGGAGAGATTGAGAAAGCAGTACAAGCCAGTTGTGTTATATCTCAAACAGGGGCTCTGATTACATGAAAGGTATTCGCTGTCTGTGTCACTCCAGAGAAGGCAGAGAGAACGACAACAGGTTTTGACCCCAAAGACCTGGTAATATTTAATAAAGAGGCCAGAAATACACTTTGTTGATTAGCAAAGAAAACAGGACAGAGAGGAAACCGTAACAAGCTAGGAACGCTGCTAGGAACAGTCCCAAAAGCGGGAGCTGAGGCTACGTTTTCCTTCCTCAGTTGTCATCTGACAATTAAAGGCATGGAAGGAGCTATTTGGAAGAGAGACCAGGTAATTGGAATGGAATTCTGTGTTATATTTAGCCATGTTCTCTACATGCTATCCCAGAGGCACACCATTATGGAGAATTTAAGGAGAGTAACCACCCTGTCAGTTGACTTCATAAAGCCGGGGTCTCCCTGTCTGGCTCTGGACTGACGCTAGGCTAATTAAATAACTAGCATACATGCATAGAATAGAAGCAAGGAAGTACCATGCTGCTAAACCTGGTAATTTCAGCTGCCTGTGGGGGCTGGTACGGCAAATTACAGTGGTAAAGAATGCTGTTGGAAATACATTTAAGCAGTAAGGCTCAAGGAGGAACAGTATTTTCTTAGGGTAGGACACAATATGACACCTAGCCACGTGAATAGCCATGTTCCTGCTGAATGCTGAACAATAGTTTCAGTTTTTCGGAGCCAGACAAAAATCTTTATTAACATCATCAATACAATGAACAATGGTTCATGTAAAAAAAACAAACTGATAAGAATACCATCACACTCCCGCTTTTGTGTTTTTATTTGTAGGCGCAAAAAGTTGTTTGGTTAGGCTACTTCATTTAGTAAAAGCTCTGTTGGGTTTGCACTCTAATATTTTTTGCATTATACAACCCTGTTTCCAAAAAAGTTGGGACGCTGGGTAAAATGCAAATTAAAACAGAATGCAATGATGTGCAAATCATTATCCCTATATTTTATTGAAAATAATACGAAGATAACATATCAAAAGTTGAAAGTGTGAAATTTTATTGTTTTTGGAAAAATACATGCCCATTTTGAATTTGATGGCAGCAACATGTTTCAAAAAAGTTGGGACCGGCATGTTTACTACCGTGTTGTATCTCTTCTTTTATTAATACTCTGTAAGCGTTTGGGAATTAAGAAGGCCAATTGCTGTAGTTTTACAAGTGAAATGTATTCCAATTCTTGCTTGGTATATGATTTCAGCTGCTCGACAGTTCGGGGTCTTCATTGCCATATTTTTCATTTCATAATGCACCAAATGTTTTCAATGGGTAACAGGTCTGGACCATCATTGTATTCTGTTTTTATTGACATTTTATGCAGCATCCCAACTTTTTTGGAAATGGTGTTGCATAAACAAAACACATACATTTTGTTATTATATATGTTGGCCATATTTTGTTTAATATTGAAACAAATCCATGATGTTGATTTGAAGCCTACGTTTATATTAATAAACATCATGAAAAGGTAAGCACTGTATACGCACAGTGATACAGTAGGTTAGTGAGGGTGTGTAAAGGCCTA
>JACXGI010015685.1:0-17068 GCA_016801175.1 Esox masquinongy | reverse complement strand
GGGGGGGGGGGGGGGGTATAGTAATCTATACATGTGTATTTGGAGTCAGGGGACTTTTATATCTCCCAAAATATAAATTAGCAGTGATTCGTCTTACATAGTATACACTATCCAGTGTTAGAGACAGGATAACGAAGAGACCCCTTATCGAAAAACAAACACATTCTCCATTTGTACCCATCAAGCCCCAAAATCTCATTTTGAAATGTCTGTGTGCAAGCAGTTGGCCTACAATTCTTCCAATTTTGGATAAAAATGCCACGGTGAGAGCGAGGTTTAATAGATGACTTCGATATGGCTACTCAAGTGAGAATTTATTATTGCAGATATGCTTGATATTGGCGCACGTTAGGAGCTCTAGATAAAAAAGTCTGGTTTCAGGGGAGGGATGTCATGAGAGGCCACGTGTCTCTGACATGGCTGGGCACCATGTTATTACAAGCATTCAGAAGGCACATCTCAAAGGCCTCCAGCTTACATTCCCTCCTGACTTTTACATGGCTCACCATCTCACTCCCTCTCTTGCATTTTCCCTCTCACTTCTTCTCTTATTATTTCTTTCTCTTTCTTTGAGAGCCCACACAAATTTTCACTGTCACCCACATCCTCCTTTCACCCTGACTCAATAACTCTCTCTCTCTCTCTCTCTCTCTCTCTCTCTCTCTCTCTCTCTGTATCTATCTCCTTATAGGGGGTGTAGCAGGCTATAAACACCACCAAACAAACTTCACCCACCTTTTTATTTCTGCAAGACAGTTTTCCGCAGTTTTCAGTGCATTGAAGTGATTTCATTTTTAACACAGGGCCTTACACTCTTTCTCTCTCTCTCTCTCTCTCTCTCTCTCTCTCTCACACACACACTCTGTCTCACTCTCTCTCCTCTCTTCCTCTCTTTTTTTTCTTTTTAGTTTTACATCTCTCTCTCTCTCTCTCTCTCTCTCTTCCCCCACCACCCTCACATGTGGAATTGATTAATGAAGTAAAGTACAGCCCACACTGCTGAGGCCAGGAGGAGGCCGGCTGGTGAGGCCGGCGTCTGTTTGTTTCCAGACTCCAATCCCCATGTGCCCATTACATTTTTGCAGTTGCACATAAAAAAATAGACCCCATTGTGCTTTGTTTTTCTGCGCATTCGAGTGTGCATGTGTGTGGGTGGGAATGCGCGTGCAGTGAGCACACGTGTGTGCACGTGCATGCATACGTGCACGCACTCATCGGGAGCAGGTGCCCCGAGCCCGGACATAAGTTGCTTTGAGGCCAGACGTTCGCAAGATAACTAAGCTAATTAGCAGAAAGCCTCTCCATCTACTATCTTTGATTAAGTGACTCCTCCCTGCGATGTTATGCACTTTACAGAATGTGCAATAAAACGGCAATCCATTCCATTAATTACAATATCTAATGATTTTTCAATTGTCCCTTGTGGGATTTCTTTCATCATTAGCAAATTACGTTCTATTATTAACATATCAGATTGATGTCAAAAGGAGCACTGCATAAGATAACATGGCATAACCTTGTAAAATCAGGTTCAGGAATTTGGCATTGAGCCTGCAAAGCTGTCGACACCATGAGGCCATACAGAAAAGTACAATATGTGGGTTTGTCTTTGTATGTTTTGCAATGGAATGGTGGAAGGAAGAGTATCCAGACATTAATTGGTCTGAGGCTTTTTTTATGTCATTGAAAGACTTTTACCAATAAACAAACTCATTGGTTGTTAAGTAAACAGCAACAAATAGACTAAGAAAATGGAGGAATATTTCCAGGCCATACAAACTCAGGAAATTTGAGACTCACTCCAAAATCATTCGAAAGCAGTCCTATTGAGGCTGACTCATTTCTGGAGTAGAGGTCACATAAAAGGTCAGAAGTCACCTGTCATGTGTAATGGTGTGTGATGATGTTATTGTGTTGATAAGCTGCTCTCTCTGTTTGTGTGCGTGTGTGTGTGTGTGCGCGCGTGCATGTCCTTGCCAAAATAATATTTTTTTCAGCTCTAGTACAGTCACAAAAGACAAATGTGTTGTGCAATGCTGGTCACTTTTTAACTGAAAGCAATTAGCAGTTAATAGATAATTATGAGTCAAAGAAAAGCAGTCTAGGATGGTTTTCTCAAGAGGGTCATGGTTTGGCAGGTCTGAAGGAAAATAATTCAATTAAGTTTTAAATTAATGCTCAGAGTCTTTCTTTTGTCCACATCTATTTAACTAAGTGCACATCAGCTAATAAAGCAATTAAAATAAACTTTTATATCGTCATATTTTACTTTTCAGACCGCCAAGCTAAGAATTGGGGAAGTTTATCTGCTAAAGCCAGACCTTCTTGTCTAACGCATTTTTTCACAGGTTAAAACTCTGTCTCCAATCGCAGGAAGAAGAGACGTAAAATGAAAGACACTGGAATGAAAGCTCAAAGTAAATCAGAGGTGAAACATTTGCATAAAGAAGATAACCGGGGAAGAGCAAATGGAGTGCACGTCATCGGAGGCATTCTCAATTATGATACGCTTATTAGGCATCAACCACTCGCTTTTCCTTTGTTCTTCACTGGGACTTTCTGAAAGAAGCGAACTCGCCGTGCAGATCGGGTCGTGGGCAGAATTGTTTGCTGCGAGTTTTCCGTACCACAAAACGCTGCAAGATGTTTCGAATGTCATCACCTTTTAGACTAAGATGCCCCCCTCACCCCGAGGATGTGTTTGTTCCCTCATGTGCAACTAATTAGCATTGAAACTTGTGCTTTTCCTCCGTGCACTCTTACTTTTTGTTATTAAGACAAAATCCAACCATACCCATTCAGGGCGAAGCATGGTTCACTTCCCCTGTGCCGTTATGGCAGTACCACAGACTCTCAGGGATGTTTGTCTGACCCCATTTGGAGAGAATGCCAGGGTGAATGGCCATTTCTCTGCAAACTGAATAGAAAGTTGTTTTTAAAACATTTTCACTGTGTGATTTCTTTTTCCACTGAAAGGATCGTTTTTGGCCTCAGCCTCAGACAGATTTTCTGTGCAGCCTATCAGGATGTGGTCAGCTGTCGAGGGGCTCAGGTAAGCCATTTATTCCCATTAGCGCTGATGGCTGATGGGGAATAACATTTTATTCTTCTTTACCTGTCATGGCTGCCAGATGTAGACTGTGCTAGCACTGCACAACTGGGGACAAAAGGTTCCCCCTTGTCTTGGCAGCTATTCAGTTGTAACACAGAGGGCTTTATTCGAACAAGCCCAACGTAGTGGGAAATCTTAGGAAGATTAACACTTTTGGTTTGAGCATGTGTCTGAAATATTTGTGCTATTTCCACAGCTAGAATCAGTTGCTGGCGTTCAGCTACTGATTCTAGCTGTGTGTGTAAGCTGTGGGAGTATCGAGACGTGACACCCCACTGGCCAATTAGAACATGCTCCATGGCTAAGTACATGGTTGAATCAATTGCATGTTTAATGCCGTAGTCACCAACTTCAATTACCCATGAGGACCTGGAAGTTTATATATATATACATATACATTTATTATGTTTGCCCAGCACATCCCACAAATGCTCAACTGGATTGAGATCTGGGGAATTTGGAGGCCAAGTCAACACCTTGAACTCGTTGTGTTCCTCAAACCATTCCTGAACAATTTTTGCTTTGTGGCAGGGTGCATTATCCTGCTGAAAGAGGCCAGTGCCATCAGGGAATACTGTTGCCATGAAAGGGTGCACATGGTCTGCAACAATGCTTAGGTAGGTGATACGTGTCAAAGTAACATCTACATGAATGGCAGGACCCAAGGTTTCCCAGCAGAACATTGCTCAAAGCATCACACTGCCTCCGCCGGCTTGCCTCCTACCCACAGTGCATCCTGGTGCCATGTGTTCTCCAGGTAAGCGATGCACACTCACCCGGCCATCCTCGTGATATAAAAGGGAACGTGATTCGTCAGACCAGGCCACCTTCTTCCATTGCTCCGTGGTCCAGTTCTGATGCTCACATGCCCATTGTAGGTGCTTTCAGCAGTGGACAGGGGTCAGCATGGGCACCCTGACTGGTCTGCGGCTACGCAGCCCCATACACAACAAACTGTGATGCACTGTGTGTCCTGACACCTTTCTACCAGTACCAGCATTAACTTTTTCTGCAGTTTGAGCTGCAGTAGCTCGTCTGTTGGATCGGACCACATGAGCCAGTCTTCGCTCCCCACATGCATAAATGAGCCTTAGCCGTCCATGACCCTGTCGCCAGTTCACCGCTTTTCCTTCCTTGGACCACTTTTGATAGGTACTGACCACTGCAGACCGGGAACACCACTGCAGTTTTGAAGATGCCTTGACCCAGAATGTTCACGTGGTGCCTAATATATCCCGCCCACTGACAGGTGCCATGATATCGAGATTATCAGTGTTATTCACTTCACCTGTCAGTGGTCACAATGTTATAGCTGATCGGTTTATATATACAGTATATTCTTCTTAATCTATGTCAAAGAGGGTGTGATGATGACTAATTAAATTAATGCATTTATTTTAATAAATTATCTCATTAATTGAGTAAACCATTTAAAACCACACATTCCACTTGTAAATAGTTTGACAATAAAATAGTAAATTTTCTGATACCTAATAAGCCATTAGCTAATGCTAGCTAGCTAGTAAGTGGGATGAAGAATATTTATCAATTTTGAAGTCAAGATCAGACAGCACCGCCAACTGATTATATACACTAACATTATTTTTGTGACAAAAAATATCTGAATTACATTATGTGCAACATTACTCTGTAAAATAGCTAACAAACACTGGCTCATTTGTATTAAAGCTCATTAGTATTAAAGTAGCCTGAATTTATTTTATATTGTTTTTAAGTGTCTGGTGCACAAAGAAAGTATCAGCATAACATAGTGTTGAGTGTCTGATCTTAGAACTGATCCAAGGCCAAATGGTGGACCTATTCTCCTACCTTTTATCTAGCCGTATGACGTTTGCGCCCAAAAGACAACAGACCAATCACAATCACGTTGTCATACCGAGTCACCCAGTTCCTAAGCCACTGTACCCATAACGCACCACGCATTTCATTCACAGCGTGTAACATATGTATGTAAGATCCTGTTTTGTTTTTGCTGTTGTACTTTAACGTAGCCTGTCCTTGTTGTTCTGATTGTTCTGATTGTTTTCACCTATTTGTTGTTTAGTCCTCTTTAGCACCCTATTTAGTATGCCCTATTCTCTTAGCCCTTTGTTGAGTCATTGAGTCTTTTGTGTATGTACCTGCCACCAGTCTGTGGCCTGCCTGCCGGTTTCCTGCCGTTTTCTAGTTTTTTACCTACTTTAGCTGACATTAAACCCTTTTGTTGCTCTTCAAGTCCACGCTTGGTGTACTGCTTTAACGGAAATGTGACAATTCATAAATAATATAAAAAAATACATTTCTAAATACTTTAGGTTGGGTTAATCTCCAGGATTAAATAGAAACAACTCATAGTGTTGTTTAACCACCCTCTAATAAAGGTCATTATTTCTGATTACTTTTAAATCACATCAAACAAGAAACAAACAATTGTCAAAATACTTTACTAAGCATAATCTCATCTCTGATTTAATGATGGACATGTGAACAGATGGATCCTATAGAGGGGATTTCACACATGTCCAAAACAGGATCTGGCTTGCATATTGTAGACAAATTATATCCTACATTAAAAGGGAATGCCCGATCACTGTTTTCAGCTCCCAAACATGGTCCTATAATTAATAAAACTTGCCAATGAAAAGGTTTCACAAGCCAGATCCTTTATTGATGGGTTTGGCTATCCTTGAACACATTGTGCAGGACAATAAAACAGTCTTTATAGAAGGGATGCTTGTTTATATTTTATTTTTAATGAGAAAAAACATTTGTTTCTCATTCCATGCTAAAATGGACCATGGAACTACTGTGGTAATTTCATTCATACCATGGTACATGTTTGGTACTTTCATTCATACTATGCTATTAGTTTGGTACTTTCATTCATACCATGGTACTAGTTTGGTACTTTCATTCATACCATTTAATTCATGGAATTGTGTTTCATAGTTTCGGATTATTGGGGTCTGATGGTACAACCAAGTAGGATATAATGGAGGATAAATGTAACAGCTTGTATTTTTCATGACAGTTTACTGAGCTTTTTTTCTATGATTGATGTGTAGAGCCATTTAAGCTGTGGTAAGGTATACATTCACCGGGATGCCATCTAGGTGGTCAGTGTCATGTTTCCTCCTACCGGAGATTGTGGGAGATGATGGTCCCTGGGAATTTAAATGATTCAGCCAAACTAACAGCTGAGCTTTCTGGCTCAAGTGGCCAGGGAGCATGACCTGAAGTCATCTACCAGCTTTACTGTTTTGTCTGTTTTAAATGTAGTTTTCGAAATTGCCAACTAAAGTGTGTCTGATACAAGCACAACCTTATCGCCAGTTGAAAATAGAATCTAGAACTGAAACACAGCATGACATCTCTGCCAATTGGCAGATTAAGAAAGTTCCTCAAACCAGCACATTCCTCAGAATTTTTGTTTCAATTAGTAGCCAACTACATCTTGGATATGTTTACACATGAATTAAAGAGGGAGACGTCTCGTGGACGCAGAACGATGTAGGCCTATGACTAAAGAAAAGACAGGTCATCAAAAATAAAAGCTGACATTGGAGTCTATAGCCGTTGCTTCTGTAGTCCACCAGGGGCACAATCAGCTGTATGGATGTATGGATAGATAATGGATGGATGGATAGATAATGGATGGATGCATGGATGAATAATGGATGGATGGATGGATGGATAACGGATGGATAATGGATGGATGGATGGATAATGGATGGATGGATGGATAATGGATGGATAATGGATGGATGGATGGATAATGGATGGATGCATGCTTGGATAATGGATCAGTTATTCCTGCAAATGCACATGAGAATCAATCTTGCCAAATGGAGACCCCACTCAAATAAACATGGGTTGGTACACAATTTCTCTATCCTCTGAGATATTGATTATTTTTGTTTTGATCAGGAACCATGTGTATAGATGTAACATGAATCTTTCACGCTGATTGTTTCCAGCAAACATGTATCAAACAAAACCTTACTTCTGGCTTTTTTACCCAATCCCTCCAAATTGAGGAGGTGTAAGGGGCTGCACACAGGGCACCTGAGGAGAAATTAAGGTCAGCGCTTTAATTTCAGCGTTTCGAACTAGCAATCCTTCCATTCCTGGACTGACAATTATAATTGTTGTGATCACATTACAAAAGTTGATCACTTCAGTTTACAATCCCTGTTTTAATTGTCTACACCTTTCCCCCCAAAATGTGTACAAGATCAGGACCCAGGGTGCAGGTTAACACCAGGTGTAAACAGGGTTTGATTATTTACTCCACTGCATTTTTTTTTGTGAGATATCTTGCTCTGGATGGAGATATTCACGTAGGTGGCAGAGTCTTTGTTCTCTCCTCTGGCACCGAGTTCTCTCCACATGTGTCTCACACATTTGACTGTGGACCCAAATTCTATTACATCCTGCTCGCCATAACTGTCCCGTTAGCATTTAGCTCATCTCCACCAGGGAAATAACAGCTCTGGCAAGACTTGAGAGCACTCTCCTGATACGCACACCCCCTCAGACATATCACGTCCCTGTGAAAAAAAAGAATAATCACCTAAAGATGTCCGATGTAGAATTTTGCAACAGCATTGAGTGGAAGGAAAGAACATCAGTCAGGAGAGAGTGAGTAAGTGAGTGAGGGAGGGAGGGAGGGAGGGAGGGAGAGAAGGATGGAAGGAAATAAGGATGGAAAGAAGGAAGGCATTGCAGTTGCATTAAAGCAGATCTTTTTACTATCAGAAGGCTGGACATTGGGGGAGATATCAGTGCTAGCAGAGCAGAGCAAAGAATGGACAGACAGGGCATGGGATTGATTACACCACAACGTCAGACATAGCAGGCCGCTAATCTGATGGTCTATCTGCAGTCGTACATCTTCATCTATCATCCTCTCTCCTGTCCGTCAGCACGGGGTGCTCAGGGGCCGTCCCGTGAGCTCAGGGGTTGAACTCACCGTGCGTGTTTGTCTCCCGAGCTCTTTTTACTCAAAGCCGACACATTCATCAATCTGTCTGTCTATCTCCGTCTACTAGCCTGCCTGAAGTGACTTTCCATTGTCTGAGGAAGATGTCTGCCAAAATCAGGGCTGATGAATCCCCTGTTGCTCCACAGCGATAAATATTTTACCTATATTTATCCTTCGGAAAGGAAGATCATGTCTGTGTACAGGATAATGTTTTATGTCGTTGTCCCCGATTTCAAAAATGTTAACGTGTGTTTTTGGCTGTCATTCTAGCAGTGATGTTCAGCTTTGGGTTTCTCAATGTTATTTGCACTTGCTTTCTATAGGACAGAATACATTTTGTTTCTTTTCTAACACTCCTTATCACATTACAAGGATTAACTACTAATCATCATAATCTTCCCACAGAAAAATGCATGACTCATCATTGCTTTGTTTGTGGAACACATTAAATACTCTATTAACAGGGGAGAGGAACAATGTTTTGTTAGTGGTCCCAGGACCCACATTCTGTGAGGGGAAAGAATCGCAGAGACCCAAATGCTTCCGATCACATCCGGTAGTACTGAAACGGGAGTTTGACATCTGTATTAAGTAGAGTGTCAGCATATAGATGTGCCATGAAAGTATGCTTGATAAGTGCTGCTAAAAGGTGTATGATGGAAAGCATAGCGTTCTATCCCCCAAGTAGAAATTAAAAACAGGAGTTTCGGTGGCTTTTATCACACAGGATTTTTTTGCTTAACAGATGGCGGTTTCACACACACACACACACACACCCCCACACACACATACCAGCGTCCACTCGTAGGGGACAGGGTGGTCAGCAGCAGACAGACTCATAGCTGTTATCATGGCATGCGATGAGAGAGGCCTTCTGCTTTGGAGACACCAGACCATCAAACACTCAGGCAATTACGAAGAGAGCAGAGAGGTCAGCGAATCAGGGAGGCAAGCCCGAGCCCAGCGGATCGGCTTATCGGGTAGCCAGAAACCCAGAACAGCTGAGAAAGCTACCGTGGTCCCTTTTATTTTAGAAGTCAGGAGAGTTCAGCGCTTATAGGGAGGTCAAAGGTCGTGGATTGGGCTTCTATTCCACCAATCTCTTTATCTGAGATCTTTACATTTTTTCCAAAGCCACGCCATAGAAGTCAGGGGAATGGGGGACTTAGAGTAATTATATTAGAAGACACTCAGGTCTAGTGGTCTAGTACCATTTGGATAAACGTCTAATCATCACGGGTTCTGTCAAGGGCAGCTATTGTACTTTAGTAGGCCTTTGTTTGCGAGACAAGCTGGTCAGACCGTGTAAAACTTCAAAGAAACTGCAATGACCAGCGGCCCGAATGGATATATTTCATCAGACACAATCACCCTCCGTCTCATGATTTAAAAGACACACTGTATATCAGTGTACAGAATTTAACCATGAATGGAGCAGAACAGAGGACGAGCTAAGGTGTCAGGTTTCTGGCTGCTGAAAATACGTCCACGCTGGATTTAATAAGCAATGAGTAACGCTTCCTATCACAGGCAATACAATGACAATGGCAGTGCTATACGGAAGGTATTTTATTCATGTCAAAGCTCAAGTCTGATCTGCTTTTGCACTTATCCACGAGGCACGCAGACCTCATAAGTTGAATACATAAAACATAACACAGAACTCTGCACTGGGGAGCAGGCAGAGGCCCGAGTATTGCCGGCCACCGCATGCTTTGATCCGACTCACTCCAACCTCGTCAAACGGCGGTCGCCACCTGTTCCGTGATGCTCACGTCAGGCCAGTGGGGGACTTGGCCGCGCCCCATCCTTCGCGGACTGTTCCTGCGCCTCCTGTCTGGTTCACTACAAGACAGGTTCAGGAGTTTAACAAGGTTGGTCGACAGAATGCCCCTACCAATAAACCAGCAGCTGTTCACCTTACGATGGACGATGCAGGCAGGATCCGAACAGTAAGGCTTCTGCAATCTGCTCCCGGGGTCCTGAGGCCCTTCTACGGCAACACTCAGCAACCCCTTTAACCTAAAGCAAAGTAGGGCCCATTTGTAATTATTTCTGCTGTTGAAAAAGCCACATAGGTTCAGCTCTCGTCCATTCTTCCCATATCCATTTGTTCAGTTTGTTTTATGTCCTTTTTTTACAATGCCAAATTCTTTCTGTGGATGATTTGACACACCCAGTTCTTGTAAACCTGGAGTGTGCTGAACCAAATCACTTTTTCGCCCCTTTGAAGATATGATGGACTCCATGTGACATTCTTTGGTATCAGTCTCATTCTAAAATGCAGAATGCAGTCTTTGACTGTTTAATTTAGCCCGATTCTTTTAACTAAGGGACTTGAAATCACAAGATGATCTTGCTTGATATTTTACTTACCGTAAATACAGTGCGTGATGTGAAATGCTTCACTCAAACTTGGCTCACAAAATGTCTCTCTAAATTTAACTGGCTCTGGTCATTAACATTCAGTGTGTAAAAACAAGGGTGCTTGAGACGCTGTTTGGTTTGATTCAAGCAGAACAATCTCACATCTCCATTCCATTCTCCTGACAGATTAACTGGTGTAATTGTCTTGAGTTAGCAATTTGAGGTAAAGAAAGGCTCCAACCTGGCAGGCAGCGCAGATTGGCATCTTGTTGGAGCGGCGTGCGAATAACGATGTGACTAGACAACCAGACTGTATTCTGGGTAATTGTTTACAACTCAGTTAGGTTAGAATGTGTAAGAGAGTCAGCAAAAAAAAAAAATCTGCTTCCCTGGCTGAATTTCTTCCTGTTTTGGTTTACTTCCTGGTTCAATCTGTGGATCTTTAGGGAAAGGTCTACTCTGTGTATTATTGGTGCTATAAGGCCTGTTCCAGAATGGGCAGTGCTCCTGACAACCTTTCCAAGATTAGTTTCAATAAATGCACGATCCCTTGTGATGACTGGGTAGAACTGTCACCTGTCTACATGACCCAGGTATGGAGATGCATTTCTTGCTGCTGGTCCAAGCTCTGTCCTGAAATATTGTTAAACTCACTGTTATGTATGGGGTGTGTGTGTGTGTGTGGGGGGGGGGGTCTTTTAACAGTGTTGAGGAGATATGTCAACTACATGGCAGGGCCTCCTTCAGCGACTCAGCACTTCCGTTAAAACAATTACTCTGGACGAGTGCCCATTAGAGTAGCAATCTATCAGCGAGGTAGTGGGCTTCCAGGACCCCCTGATGACATATGTGGGACGCCCATGGGATGTCACACAGCCAGCCCCGCCTCTGTTGACATATGACCTCATTCCTCTGAGCCCTATCATTGGTCAGGCCAAGCCCTGACCTCAGCTGCCAGCGTTTACATGCTTTCAGTTGAAAAAGGAAATTGCCTTTTAATGTTGCCATGGCTTCACACGTTTTTATGTAGCTCTTTGCTGAGAATGCCATCTTGTGAAACTCTTAAATACACCAACAAGTTATGAGTTTTCAGAGTGGAGGGAAGTGGAGTAGAGTATTTAAGTTGAAGGTGGAGATTTGAGTGTTACATCTCTTTGAACCAACGCACAATTTATAGCACAATATTCGATGAACCTATCTGTTATGAAGTAGCATTTTCAATATTAAGATATAGGACATGTTAAAGATGATCAGAAGGATTGCAGGCAGCTGATAGCTGACGATGCATCACAATAACACATTAATATTTGTAGATTGTTTAGTAGGTAACAGTTTACTCATGATACTTTGCAGTTATGAACCTCTCGAACACGATCATAGTCACTGGCATTCCCTTATGAATTAATTCATGTTTTTAAGGCAATGTTTAAGTGATAAACAGCGACTCCAGAGTGAGCGCTATCAGTCCACCCTGGCTCTGGTGAAAACAGAAGAAAGCTGCTCCTCAATCTTTCTTCTTTGTTTTAACATAATCAAGATGCCTCTCCACACTTCTCCGCAGCCATCTGGTAAATATCGGCGGAGGCCCCCCGTCCGCCGTCCTCTTCAAAAAAAAAGAAAAGACAGACCGCAGAGAGGTTTACGCTCTCCTCCCACTCTGAATGGCTTCCTTATTGTCTGTCGCTCGTTGGGCTGAAGAATGAGGCGGCAAGAAGGAGGGATGGGTGAGGCAGTGCCGGGCGATGGATGGATGGATGGATGGATGGATGGATGGATGGATGGATGGACGGAAGACTAAAATGCGTTAATGGTGGAGGAGGAAAGGAACAGGAGAGTAATCAGCTAAGCAGTCATATCACTTAACTGGAGTAATTGGCCGAAAGTCTCCGGGGAACGATGCCGAATGCCTCACCAAGGCCAGCTATTGCGGTTATGGTTTCTGTGCCAAAGACACATTTTAACCCAGACAATGTCTTTTTTTTTGTCACATGATCCATCACATTTTTTCCCCCAAACCCCATTATCTTTTTTTGAATCCACATTTTTTTTCTTCCCTCCCTTTCCCTCAAATGATCTTAATAAGATTTAAGACTAAACTGCATATATGATTTGTTTAGAAGTGGTTAGTGCTGTGCATTGTGGGAGCCACAAATACCAGTAGCATTTGTGATTGATCCATTTCCATTATTGGTGTAACACTTATGCAGCGTTAAATGTTGCCATAGAAACAATAGTTATTTTCCGCTGTGGCTGAATCCTGATTAAGGGAATGTGACTTTGGGGATTGACTGGGAACCTTCAAATATAGCACGTCCTTACCGCACGTCTCCAACTTTTCCATTCGACTACATTTGTTTTTCATTTGAGAAACAAATCCTTTCTCTGTGTTTTTTTTCCTGTGAAAACACAGTTTCCCAGGAGCAAACCTAAACCTGGAAGTATGATCCGTCATCGCAGCCAGCTCTCATTCTAATTACCTCAGCTCCCAACATCGGACACGCTGCTCACAAAAAAAGGGGAAAGAAAACATTTCCAGCTAACATACTTGTGACACAGGTGATAGCCTTCATTGTGTTTCCCTCCTAAAAGATCCAGGGAGGTGCGCGTTATCTGTGGGGTATAGCAATCAGCATATTTTGACAAGCCCAGTGAACATAACACACAGCAAACGGCGGTGGATGGATGGACGAGGTTAAAGCATGAGTCAGCGAGAGCAGATAACCCTGAATGAAAACTGATCTGGCTGGGGAGGAAACGTAGACGAAGGAAAACATTGGAAATCCGTGTTAGTCAGCTGTGCAGTATGAAAGACGAAGAACCCAAGAGAATGGAGTCATTGTCCTGGGAGGAGGTTATTATTGTCATTTGACTACAAACAATAGTTTAACAGTTTATTTACGATTGTGTAGATGATATCGCCAGCTGCAATCCCACATTTAATCCCACACGGAGTAACTTCATCTATAAAAATATATCTACATGCCATGTATTGCAACAGGTGTTAAACCATTTTGACTGCATTCTGCATAAATGTTTATGCCGAATGTTTTTCTAATAGGAGGTTAGCGAATGAAGGTAAAGTCATCCTGATAGTGGTTTTAACAACTTTTCGGAACTATTTCTCAATTACAATAACGTTAGGGGGACAGAACTGTCCAGATGTTTTTTCACTTGGCAAACGATAAACTTATATCAATAGGAGAGATAAATGCAATTATTCCAGTGCCAGTACTCCATATGATTTTGACTGTTTGCCTCAAAGACTTATTTCAGGTTTTATTTTAGATAATTTAAACAGCAGAGAGGCCTTGTGTAGGTTTTGGATTTCCAGGAGAGGTCTTGGAACAGTAAATTTGAACGGTTGTGGTGATACCCTGGGTGACGTGGCCTCTAGCTTTCTACTTAATTTGCAGGGGACAGGATGTTGACAGTAAACCAAACAGGTTGCACCTGTGGTTTAGATGACACCAGGCTCCATTCAGTATGACGACATGGCGTGCAACGTTGAAACAAACAGACAACGTTAAACAACCACCTGGGAAACAACAGGATTAGGGTGGCCCGGGGGGAGTGGGATCTGTGTTGCACAGGTTTTGCCACTGCTAAAGGTCACACACGTGTTGATGAAGCTACATGAAGAACGGCGCGTTCCACTTTGGGGAAATGGCTTTTTCGTCATCAACCGTCACACTGTGCAGCAACTATGGAATCTAACTAAGCATGTACCTGTTCTGCACAGTTGAATGGACTGGGTTTTTACCTTTTTATGATTTTATTTTGGGCTCTTAAGGTAGAATCAGGTAAAGCAATGTTTAATGTGTTAGGTTGGATTCCATTAAACAAGGAAGTATGGTTAGGTCTATACAGAATACAGAATGATTAAGATAATTGACAGATTATTTTCGATTGATTGACTGAATGATTTTATTAGCATCATTCCACTTGATTATTCTGATAGTCTTGCCCATTTTTCAAGCACATTACTTACAAGCACAGAGCATTTAATAAAACGTAAAATAACATTTAAAATTGAAAAATGTAATTTAAGTTATTGCAGCTCTGTAACCGTGGAGACAGAGGGTTGTTCTCTTAGCTGCCTGTAATGATAGGCCAAACAGATTCAACAATGTCTGTTTAGAAAGGAATGGTAGCTAAACTAACCGCAACAATGGAATGAAATAGGAGGGCGCTGCTTCCTGTGGTTACATTTCAACTTTTTCACCATGTTTTTCTCTGATAAATTACCTTTGCAGACAAGCACACTGTGAACATGCGCCACGCCACAGCTTCTCATGTTTCCCACACGGGAGATGCAGTAACATGGGACATCCCAACCACAGTGTAGAAGCAGTTAATCACAATATCGTCAACACAGATCGTCAAAAATGTTCCAAGCTCTCCCTGTGCCACTCTCATTACCCCTCATTCATTCAGCTTCAATTTTCATGTATTTTTTTTCGAACTTTGTCTGTCTCTGGCTCTCGAGTTCAACGTGTGTGTTCTTTTCCAGACCTTTCAGCGTGCCTCGATCGCCGGCTTCCTTGTTCTCTTCCTCAGACGATGCGGGGAGAGGAAAGGATGAATACCGCTCAGTATTTCCTGTTGATGTCTTTCGTATTTTTCTTTCTTCAACCATTGGGTCATTTCTCATCCAATACAGATAACAGTAACCCGTGTCAATTAGTCAAACAGTATGGTCAGGGGGATCATCAGGTTTTGTTCTGTGAATATTTGTACTGAATATGGTGCAATAACGCAATCTTTTCATAGCAGTGTAGCCAGCCTCCATGGATGTGGTTCAGCAAAGGATTGCTCGATCTGCTGCCACACAGATTCAACCTGACCTCCAGACACAATGTACAATAGTTTCAACTTGCACCATTTGTTGCCAACTCAGTGAAAGTGAATTGTGCAGAAGGAGATCCACTGCTAAGAGAGTGACATATGAAAGCCAGACTGCAATTTTCCAAAACACACCTGAACGTGCCACAATCCATCTGGGAGAATGTCCTGTGAACAGACGAGACTGAATTAGAGCTTTTAGGTAAAGCATACCATCTCTCTGTTTGCACAAAACAAAATTAAACCTTTAAAGAAAAGAACGAGTTCGGGTCCCCCGAAAAACAGTTTCCAGCTTTCATCTCAGTGGGCGTGGCTGGTACTGAGTAGAGGTCACATTCAGGTGTGCTTCTAGCTCAACGCTCGTTTATGTAAAGGTTTTTACCAGAGGCTGAAGCCGTGAACAAGGAGTGATGGTGAGTTACTTGAATAGCCAGAGATGTAATGTTATGCCAGCCTTGAATGTCAATGTAATAAGCTAATAAACTAATGTACAAAAAAAGTGTATTTAGGATATGTAAAATTCAAATAATTAACTTTTGCAGTGTACAACATGCAAGTTATTATTATTATGCAGTTTTAGTTTACTGATGTAACATGTTTATCGTAAAAAAACGTATGCGCATGCTTGTCAAAATCTTTACTCACATTGAACATCGTGAGAAGTTGAACCTGTCAACTATGAATCAGATTGATGTTGTTCACAGCTGTGAAAAAGACGTGGGTCTCAGTTGATTTCACTGCATGAATAAAGGTACAACTCCGTCCTTACCAACGGAAGATAGGTATCATTGTGCTTTCTTCTCATTGCAGTTGATGTTATTGTAACATGGGAACTGTCACCTTCTGGTAAAGATCGCTATGTTCGAAATTCAGCTTCAGATGCAATTAAAGGAAAGTGTTAGTGTAGAATACAAGCCATCAGGCAGAAGTAGAAGTAGTGTAAGTAATGTCAACTCCCCCACACAGTTCTCGCAGCTGGACAGCTTTCTCATGGTTATTGGGAGGAAATACTCTCAACTTGCTAAACTTGGGTCTCTGTTTGAGCAGCACTGAAAAACAGAAAACCCTTGTTATCGGCGACTCCATTACCCGCAATAACAGACGAAGGAATCAGTTGGCTGTCATACGATGTATACCTGGGGGCGGGGCTACCGACATAGAGGCCAATCTGGGGTGGGTGCTGGCAAAGTCTAAAACTGGCACATATAGAGAGAGAATAGAAATATTGTTCTCCACGCTGTCACTAACAATATTGAAACAGTGATGAACAATGATGAAACAGTCAGAGTTTACAAAGCAGAACTAAGTTTCAGAATGTAAACCAGCTAGAAAAATCTGTCGGCATCGGCCCACAACCCACCTGGTCGTCCTGGTCCTTGTCCACCTGGTTGGGCATCTGGATATCTGCTAAAAGACTCTGGACACCTGTATCATTTTTAAATTATATATATTTTGGTGTTGCTAAAGTTTGTGTGCTCTTCTAATCGTACCCAGCACAGCTAGTAGAGGACTGGCCACTCTTGGTCCAGTCCGTCTGGCATAATTCCCAGGTTCCAAATCTACAAGTGTTTTTGTATCAAGCTGCTGCTGAGAACATGCATGGAACATGATGAGAACATGCATGGAACATGATGAGAACACGCATGGAACATGATGAGAACACCCATGGAACATGATGAGAAAACGCATGGAACATGCTGAGAACACGCATGGAACATGATGAGAACACGCATGGAACATGATGAGAACATGCATGGAACATG
>JACXGI010015684.1:0-17068 GCA_016801175.1 Esox masquinongy | reverse complement strand
GCCCTGTGTCTGGTCATGCTGTATCATCTATGTACTGGCCCTGTGCCTGGTCATGCTGTATTATTGGAATGTTCATTTGTATCAGGTTTCTCTCTTGGCGGTCTGGATGCAGGACATGTCTTAATTACCCTAGTTTGACCCATGACTTAGACCACTCTGTTTTATGATATGGCGCCAGGAAGCATAGATTGAAATGTGTCCCTAGTTGATAAGGGGGAGTATTCTCCAGGAATAGTCCTGTGATTCATCCTTAGGTTAGCCAACCTCCATGACTTTAGTTTTGCAGATATAAACCCGAGCGGTTTTAAGAAACGGTATCCCTTGCTTTTTCCCCAGCCTCTCTGCTTGCATCTTTGGTCTTGCAATCCCAAATCTCCGGAAAACTTATCTTTGATACTTGTAATGCAATTGTATACTCTCTTTACTTGAAATGAATCTATTACATACATTTGTTGACTCCTTGGAATCATCTATAAAACAGGTTAAAATCCAGTTCCACCAATATACAGCTCCGGAAAAAATTAAGAGACCACTGCACCTTTTTCTTTCCTTTCCAAAAAAGTTGAAAAGGAAGGTTTTGAGTGAGGAACAGAAGGGTTATAATTAAGAGACCACTGCAAATTGAACGCTTCTGTTCCTCACTCAAAACTTTCCTTTTCAACTTTTATGGAAAGAAAAAAAAAAGGTGCAATGGTCTCTTATTCTTTTTCCGGAGCTGTATATGGGAAGATAGTTTTACTAGATTTGAAACATTAGAATTTATTACAATTTCTAGTGGTGCCAATAATCATGTTTCTGAGGAAAGTTTTTACCTCAATTAAAGGAGAAGTTCCTCATATTTTGAGTGTAAGATTAAGCTGATAAACAAAATGTACATTTATTTAAATCTTATCTTCATCAAGGGGTCTAATGATTGCTGAGGGCATTGTATCAGTCTCTACCACATTATTTTTCTTTTGTTTCTCCATCCTTCTAACACTTAACTGAAAGGACATTTTTTTTAATAAGAGGGTTTAGGTTTGAATAGACTTTATCTATATTGGGTTCAGAAGGAAGGAATCAGAAGGAACTTGGAAACTGGAGGAAACTCTGACATGACGAGGTCCATCAGACCCAAAGCCAAAACAGAATCAGAAGACGTGTTTCTGAGAGTCAACAGCTTTTGTGATAGGTGGCTCACAGAACAACAGCTTCAACAGCTTAACACTGGTCGAAGTAAACAAGTCTCAGTTTCAACTGTTAAGAGAAGACTTTGAGCTGCAGGTTTGATGGAGTGGCAGTAAGAAGGACATTGCTAAGATGGCAAAATAAGAAAGAGGCTTGCCTGAGCCTGGGGACTACAGAAGACTGGAAGAAGGCCAATTAATCAAAATCCTGGAATCTTCGTTTCATCACGCTGCGGATCCAGAGTTGGCGACTTTCATAGAATGAGTGGCACTCTGAACCAAAATGGCTACCACATCATTTTGCAGCACCGTGCAATACCCTCTGGTGTACACCTAGTTGGTCAGGGGTTCATCCCACAGCAAGATAATACCTCCAGGCTATGTCAGAATTAGCTTAGAAGAAAAGAACAAGACAGTAGGCTTCAAATCAGTGAATGGCCAGCACAGTCTCCAGACTTAAAACCCATCAAGCTGGTTTGGGATGAACTAGGCATAACCGTGAAAGCAAAGCAACCTACAAGTGCAACACATTGGTGGTAACCTCTGTAACAGTGTTGGGAAGAACTTCCCGAACAATATTTGATTTCCATTGTAAAAATAATGCCACAATTGTGTTTCACTGTTATGTCTACAAAAAGGTGGCTACTTTTATGAGTCAAAAATGTAGATTAAATTTTGTTAAACAAAACAATTCCATTATATATTTTTTGTCTCCAATAGTTGTTTTGGTTCTATGCTTTAATTTCATAGTATATTAAGACATTAAACTGTGTGAATTTCAATAAAAACTGAAAACATTGAGTCGTTCTAAAACCTATTGTATGACCGGTAGCGTTTGTGAATTGAGACTGCTAATTGCAGTAGTAACTTTAAGAGAGCTTCAGGCACTTTTAGAAGGACGTGTGAAGTTATCAAAGGAATTCTCTAGGTTTTTAAAACTCCAAGCTGAAGAACTTAAAAGAGAAAAAAAGAATTGCCCATTTATTCACAAATAACAGATTAGCTGAATGCTAAATGGATTTGAAAATCCAGTGCATCCTTTCTGAAGACAGTGTTCTGTTTGAGCAAGGTAGCCTCCTACCTTATCATACACCAGCAGTTGTCACACACCATGAGCTAGACACCTGTCTTGTCTATTATTTAATTTCATTATTTATTACGGTTTACTGCACCTTGGCATTCAAACCACAAAACAAGCTCTCATGACAGTTTTGTTGCTATTATCTGACATTTTCTTACCACTAGTGAATGTATTCACAAAACAATGACAGGAAAATTATTCACCCACGTTTAGTCAAAATCGTACTAGTGGTGTCTGATATATTGTATTTGTTAACTAGACTCATATCCCTAAGCATGTCTGCAAAATGTCATCACTGATTTAAACAGGTAAACAAGTAAAAGATATAAATAGGTGAACGTTTTATAGCACCACGGTCAATAAGAATGTTGAGTCTTGACTGATTTATTTATATGCCTTTATGTCCCAGACGACACCCACAATCAAAGGTCTTTGACATGGCCTAACAAAATGCGTCAACATAATCTGCTCACGTGGGGTTATTAGGTCACCAACTGCCCGGCGCTGCCTCTATGACAACCAACAGCTAAAACTAACTCTACCCAACAGTGCCCTGAACTTCCAACACTCTTATATGCATGACTGAACACAACACACGGCAGACCTATTTTCATTTAGTCTATAATAAATTAATCTATAAATGCGAGTGCAATGTGTATGCAATGACCTAAAGAATGCAAGTAAAGGTTGGGTTCACACCACAATGTAAGGCACAGTCGAAGAGAATTGCACCAGAAAACAAAAGGCATAAAAGAAAGACAAAAAGGCGGTTATGCAGAGTTAACACCTGATGATGAATAATTGAAAGGTTTCATAAAAAAGGCACAAAATGGTTCTTAAAAATGCATTTCTGGAAGATATTGGAATGAAAGAAACACATCCGTATGAATAATTAAGACAGCTGATGTTGTTCATTGGTGAGGTGAGGTGGGTTAGGGTAACGGGTGCCTAGACCGCTTTGATTGATAGGGTTCATACGTAGGGGAACGTTGTATATGCAGGATTCAAAAGCTATTTTGTGAAGCAAATATGCTTCAAATATCGCTGACATGACCCCAGGAGAATGGAGGATGATTATGGAATGCTAAACACTTTTTACTAGAAACCAACACAAATATTTTACTTCCTGCTTCTAAAGAAAACTGTTTTAATTGTTTTAAATACCTTGTAAGTAACTGTCCATTTTTTGCAGATTTAAAAACAAATTACCTGTAATTACTTGCAATATGAGTGAAGCATCAATAACAACTACAGAATGCTGATCAAATTCCTCGGGAGGATGATTTGATTATCCTGAGCATTTTCCAAAATGTGTGTTTGAGAAAGAAGGATGAACTGAAAGCATATTTAAATGATAAAAAATAAACACAATCGCAAATTAATCACAAAGAGTGATTAATCAGGCATATTTATGATTTAAAAAATAAATAAAAAAGGAAGGCTTTAATCTCGTAAAGAATTAGTGGTGTAAAGAATTAGTGTACCACACCTGACACAAATAGTGGTGTATGATCATAAAACCAGATAGTGATCATAACGTAGTAAAACTGGAGGTATCAAGGTTAGAAGTCTTCCCAGTACGGCCCACTTCAGATTCAGAACTCTGTGTCCGCTGAATTTAAGCAGGCACATTCTAGGCAACTATCCAGGGTCCTGATCAATAAATAAGTAGGCCCAGTCTGGCTGCTTCGGGAAAATACAGACTAATTGAGAAGTTGGAGCGTAACCAGACCCAGAATTGTGCACAGTGATGAGATATTCCCTGCCATGATTTATAAATTGCTATAGGCGGTTGAGCAGCAACATTGAATGATATTGACTAATGAACACGGCACGCTTTTGTGTATTGTCCAGTCTTGTCTCCTTTTTGTGTACCAGAAGAAGTTCTTCTATACACTTTAAAACATTGCACAGACCAATAGATTATTCATGTGTCTAAAGTTAGTTAAGTCAGTCAAAATGTTTACTTTCAAGGGTGAAAGTCACAGAGAGACAGAGAACGAAAGAATGAAAGAGAGAGCAAAGGGGTGACAGCGGTATAGATGCAATCATAGTCTGGATGTTGGCCAATAAACAGCTCACAGAATAAACAGATTGTATCACCGATGACAACGACACACAGATATATCTACACGCCAGCAAATGTTTATCCTCGTCAGGTACAATACGTTGGAAGCCCACTGAGAATATAATGCATTACTTTCCATCTATCTGAATTTCAAAAGCCAGAAAGAATCTGGTGGGATAAAACAGCGTTTAAAATATGCTGCCACATTCAAACATATTTTCACTTTTGGCAAACAGATACAGAGAAAGAGATGTAGTGAAAAAAAAGATAGGGGATGTAAGTAAGGAGAGAGGGAGGTTACCTCTCATCTTCTGTCTTTGCTCATAATCTTACCACAGTAATTGCCTATAAAACATTCATTTAATTATTTCAGCAGTATGGCTGTGAGCAACCCATCTGAGGGGGGTGAGATAAAAAGCAGGGCAGATCTCTCTGCCGCTCAAAACCAAATACAAGCATGAATGCACACATGCAAATACACACAATAAAGCAGATGAACACAAGCATACCTGCGAGAATGCACACACGCACGCAACTTAAAAAAAAACAATATTGCAGTTTGAGAATGCTGTAAATGTGCAGTAAAGGGAGCCCCTGAATGGTGCAGCAGTGAAGTCACTGCCTCAAGGTCAGCTTTGACATTTGGAGACCAGGGCTCGTAGACAAGCCCAGGGTTCCCATGGAGGGCTGTGCAGTTGGCCAGCGCTGTCTGGGTTTACGGGGTTAACAAGCAAATGTGACCCTCTAGCGACTGCTTCTGGAGTCTGGGCTCCTGTAAACTCAAGTGGTGGCCTGGAGAGTTCATTGCATCCTGCACACAAAGATTCCGGTCGCAATTTTTTTAAACTTAAAAACGTGCTATTAAGTGTCTATTATCAGCACAAGTGCGTACATTGCGTCTTATCAATACTATTGAAATTACATGGTTATGTTTACAGTGATATATTGGGGGGGGACAAATCATAGTTTTTCCCAGGATTGGGGGTCGTGTCCCCCCCCGTGGGTCGTGTTTCCGCCTATGGTCAATAGGTAATCATGTTAGTTATAGTACAGCATACTTGGCCAACTATCAATATATACAGCTCCGGAAAAAATTAAGAGACCACTACACTTTTTTCTTTCCTTTCCAAAAAAGTTGAAAAGGAAGGTTTTGAGTGAGGAACAGAAGGGTTAAAATTAAGAGACCACTGCAAATTGAACGCTTCTGTTCCTCTCTCAAAACTTTCCTTTTCAACTTTTTTGGAAAGGAAAGAAAAAGGTGCAGGTCTCTTAATTTTTTCCGGAGCTGTATATATATTATTTTTATTTTTTTATTTTTTTTTTACTGGGGTCCTGTTCTTTAGCTCAGTTGGTTGTGCTTGCAACGCCAAGCACAACCTCAGTTGGGTTTGATTCAAACATTTTTCTATTCTTTTTGGGATGCACTAATTTTAGAAAAAAAATAAAATCTGCAGTGCACTACACTCACATTGCAGTTACTGTATATTGCACTTAGACTGCAGTCTTTTTTGTAAGAGACAAAAATGCTCTAATGTCTTGCCAAACATGAGAACTGTCTTTACCTTTGATTAACAATTTCACAATGTGTTTCTTATATAGAGACAATTTGAGTTGTATTCAAAATGTGCATGAAAAAGACAACAGAGAGCCCAAGGGGAAAGGGGAGAGTGACTGAAAAAAGAGAATTGGAAAAAGGAAAAAAATAAGTAAATTCCTAGCTCCTCTCTCACTAAAGCCTTGTGAAATCAGCCATCCATTCAGGCTCACTGAGTTGTTGTTTTGTGAATAATTGTGCATTTTGAAGGTGCAGCCCATCATCCTAATTGTGTTAGTGTTTTAATTAGCACTGGTCAGATAAGCCCTTGCTCTGCAACACTCAGGAATTATACACTTAAACAAAAGCTTTCCCATTTGGGCATGTGTATTTGACCCAAGACACCAATCATTTCAACACTTTTCCAACAGCCCAATATAGCAAAAAATGCAGTACCACACCTCTTGGTGTCCATAAAGCCACAGATATTGGGTGTCATTATACATTTCTGTCCCACCTTGAACTCAGAGTATTTTGGCTGATAATGAATGGTCAGGCCAAATCTCCACTCAGAGTTTGAATGGTTACTCGAGGAAGTCTGGATATCCTTAATGTATGTCACTGTCCTTAATGTATTGGCCAACTACATTCCCGCTAGTCAGCCAAGAAACCATTGAACCTCTGGTTCATATTTTCAACTTCAGTGAGTTTGCAATGCAAATCGGCAAGCATTGCTTTGGGTTCAGGGAAGTACTGTCAACAGGATTCCCTGGTCTCATCACGCTCTATTGACTCCCTCAGGGGGCTTGGGCATCTGCAAAGCTAACTGAGGTCTTTAGGTGAATGGTGAATGTGCTCTCAAACACTGACTGCAGCAGAGTGGTTTGGGGTCTGGGTACCTATGAGGAAGACTTGCTACAATGTTCCTGCCTCCAGAATCTGTTAGGGGTTTTTGTGATCAGACAGGGCCATAGATAATACTGAATATAATGTGGAAGGGGAGAAATTAGTGGTAAAAAATGCAGACACATTTATTCTCTACACTCTTTACGGTGTAGTGTAGCTGCAGTTAGTCGTCCTTTCCTTAGTTATCTCCTACTGAATTCCACCATCTCTTCATGTTTCTTGCACCCTTCTCTGATATGATGTTTGTTTGTGTTGGACAACTCAGATTACATACAAACCATGCTCTTGGTGAAGGGAACTAATGGAATGGCCATTCAGTGCACCAGACCTAGCAGAAAAAATGGGCCCACTGACTCCCATAACCAGATTGCCTAAAAGTGGAACTCCAGTGTATTCCAGTCATGTAGATAGTCAATGTTTGACTTTATTGTAAATTAGTCTACAAAACACAGGCCATATTCTAAATAGCAGATAATTAAGACAAGTAAGGTGGGATGATTTGTGACTAGCCAACTAAAAACTCGCTTCTTAAAGAATGCATAGAGAAAAAAGGAAGATGTGCAAAATGCATTCTGTAAATGCTCAGAAGCATCTAGAACTTCACTGAAAGTGACACTGTTCAGGTCAGATAAAAGATGGCAAAAGAGTCACTGCCCAAAGAGTAACCCCTACTGTTACAAAACACCTTTTTTACCAGGGTTCATAGAAGACCCATATCAGAGGAGTTACATCAGATCAATCTTTTTGAAGTATAGGGGTTTTGTTGTAGTGGCAACCCAAAAGATTCTTCCAGGCACCTTCACTTCAAAAAGTATAGGTATCTTGGTCAACAGGCAGTCAGTTATCTAATTTCAACAGAGATCGCTCTAACTTGGTTGAACCCTGGAAACCCACCATCTTCATGTTAAGCTATGCTTTTAACTCCTGCAACGGCAGAGGACATTAGATCAACACTAGCGAGGTGATGGGCACTGGGCAGCATTCGGTGCATCCAGCTAACACAGATTGGAGATTAGCATTAGATCTCTGGTCTTTAGCTCCTCTTACCCAGCAGGACCCCTGCACTGCGCAAAACTAATTAGATCTCACATAGCCTGTGTGAGAAATGTTCACTCACTGCACAGACTCAATATGCTCTGCAGATGATCATGCGCTTGTGATCATCTGCACTGAGGCATGTGATAGCCCCCTAGCCAAGCTTTTCTTTTACAGCACATAAAGTTGTTACAAATCAATTAATTTCATACCAATTTTTTTTGCATTTTTCTGCTACCCAAGAAATGTTGGTGGTCCAAACCATGGTGCTGGTCTCAGCAGTATGTTTTACAATAAAGGGTTACTGGTCCACACCATTTAACCTGTCACTAGATTCATTGCATCATTATCAACAAATTATGTGATCGATGCCCCTGGCTTTCACACTACCAGGGCAGATTAACGCACTAAAATATGGATAATCAAAAGAGCGCTAATAAATGTTGTTAACTATATTATGAGATGTATGTGTGTGTGACTGTGTGTGTGAATATACATATATATATATATATATATATATATATATATATATATATATATATATATATATACATATATACATATATATATACAGTTGTGCTCACAAGTTTCCAAACCCTGGCAGAAATTGTGAAATTTTGGCATTGATTTTGAAAATATGACTGATCATGCAAAAAAACTGTATTTTATTTAAGTATAGCGATCATATGAAGCCATTTATTATCATATAGTTGTTTGGCTCCTTTTTAAATAATAATGATAACAGAAATCACCCAAGCGGCCCTGAGCAAAAGTTTACATACCCTTGAATGGTTGGCCTTGTTACAGACACACAAGTTGACACACACACGCACACACACACACGCGCAGGTGAAAATAGCAATTAAAGGTGGATTTCCCACACCTGTGGTTTTTTAAATTGCAATTAGTGTCTGTGTAGAAATAGTCAATGAGTTTGTTAGCTCTCACGTGGATGCACTGAGCAGGCTAGATACTGAGCCAAGGGGAGCAGAAAAGAACTGTCAAAAGACCTGCGTAACAAGGTAATGGAACTTTATAAAGACGGAAAAGGATATAAAAAGATATCCAAAGCCTTGCAAATGCCAGTCAGTACTGTTGAACCACTTATTAAGAAGTGGAAAATTCGGGGATCTCTTGATACCAAGCCAAGGTCAGGATTGTTCGGGATACAAAGAAAAACCCACAGGAAACCTGTAAAAGACACTGTGGTTGTTTCAAGGAGCACAATACGATGATACTTGAACAAAAATGAGCTGCATGGTCAAGTTGCCAGAAAGAAGACTTTACTGCGCCAATGCCGCAAAAAAAGCCCAGTTACAATATGCCCCACAACACCTTGACACGCCTCACAGCTTCTGGCACACCGTAATTTGGAGTGACGAGACCAAAATAGAGCTTTATGGTCACAACCATAAGCGCTATGTTTGGAGAGGGGTCAACAAGGTCTATTGTGTACAGAATACCATGTCCACTGTGAAGCATGGTGGTGGTTCACTGATGTTTTGGGGGGGTGTGAGCTCCAAAGGCATGGGGAATCTTGTGACAATTAATGGCAAGATGAATGCAGCATGTTATCATAAACTACTGGCAGACAATTTGCATTCCTCTGCAAGAAAGCTGTGCATGGGACGCTTTTGGATTTTCCAGCACGACAATGACCCTAAGCACAAGGCCAAGTTGACCCTCCAGTGGTTACAGCAGAAAAAGGTGAGTGGTCATCACAGTCTCCTGACCTTAATATCATCGAGCCACTCTGGGGAGATCTCAAACATGCGGTTCATCCAAGACGACCAAAGACATGGAGGCATTTTGCCAAGACGAATGGGCAGCAATACCACCTGCAAGAATTCGGGAAAATTTTCTAGACAACTATTACACAAGACTGCACGCTGTCATTGATGCTAAAGGGGGCAATACACAGTATTAAGAACTAAGGGTATGCAGACTTTTGAACAGGGGTTAGTTAATTTTTTTCTTTGTTGCCATGTTTTGTTTTATGATTGTGCCATGTTGTTATGACCTACAGCTGCATGTGAATCCCATAAGAAAAGACGTGTTTTGCCTGCTCAGTCGTTTTCTTTACAAATGGTACATATATTACCAATTCTCCAAGGGTATACAAACTTTTGAGCACAACTGTGTATATATATATATATATATATATATATATATATACCGATCAGACATAACTTTATGACCACTGACAGGTGAAGTGAATAACACTGATAATCTCGTTATCATGGCACCTGTGGGTGGGATATATAAGGCAGCAAGTGAACATTCTGTCCTCAAAGTTAATGTGTTAGAAGCAGGAAAAATGGGCAAGTGTAAGGATTTGAGCGACTTGTGGGGCCAAACTGTGATGGCTAGGGCCAAATTGTGATGGCTAGACAACTGTGTCACAGCATCTCCAAAACTGCAGCCCTTGTGGGGTGTTGTTGGTCTGCAGTGGTCAGTACCTATCAAAAGTGGTCCAAGGAAAAAAAAGTGGTGAACCGGCGACAGGGTCATGGGCGGCCAAGGCTTGTTGATGCACGTGGGGAGCAAAGGCTGGCCCGTGTGGTCTGATCCAACAGACAATGACAGACAACTCAAATTCCTAAAAAAGTTAATGCTGGTACTGATAGAAAGGTGTCAGAACACTAAGTGCGTCTCAGTTTGCTGCGTATGTGGCTGCGTAGCCGCAGACCAGTCAGGGTGCCCATGCTGACCCCTGTGACCACTGCCGAAATCGCCTACAATGGGCCCGTGAGGATCAGAACTGGACCACAGAGCAATGGAAGAAGGTGGCCTGGTCTGATGAATCATGTTTTCTTTTACATCACATGGATGGCCAGGTGCGTGTGCGTCACTTACCTAGTGAACACATGGCACCAGGATGCACTATGGGAAGGAGGCAAGCTGGCGGAGGCAGTGTGATGCTTTGGGCAATGTTCTGCTGGGAAACCTTGGGTCCTGCCATTCATGTGGATGTTACTTTGACACGTACCACCTACCTGAGCATTGTTGCAGACCATGTGCACCCTTTCATGGCAACGGTGTTCCCTGATGGCGTTGGCCTCTTTCAGCAGGATAATGCGCCATGCTTCAAAGCAAACATTTTTCAGGAATGGTTTGAGGAACACAACAACGAGTTCACGGTGTTGACTTGGCCTCCAAATTCCCCAGATCTCAGTCCAATTGAGCATCTGTGGGATGTGCTGGACAAACAGGTCAAATCCATGGAGGCCCCACCTCGCAACTTACAGGACTTGAAGGATCTGCTGCTAACGTCTTGGTGCCAGATACTACAGCACACCTTCAGAGGTCTAGTGGAGTCCATGCCTCAACGGATCAGGGCTGTTTTGGCGGCAAAAGGAGGACCTACACAATATTAGGCAGGTTGTCATAATGTTATGGCTGATCGGTGTGTGTATATATACAGCTCTGGAAAAAATTAAGAGACCACTGCACCTCTTTCTTTCCTTTCCAAATAAGTTGAAAAGGAAAGTTTTGAGAGAGGAACAGAAGCGTTCAATTTGCAGTGGTCTCTTAATTTAACCCTTCTGTTCCTCACTCAAAACCTTCCTTTTCAACTTTTTTGGAAAGGAAAGAAAAAGGTGCAGTGGTCTCCTAATTTTTCAAGAGCTGTGTATGTGTGTGTATGTCATTCACCATATCCTAGTTGTGCATTATACATATTGTTTATAACTGCAAGAGGAAAACAACTTTATCCTTGGAGGAATTTAACTTAAAGCAATAATTGCCTTGTCTCTGAACAATATTCACTGTCCCTCAGTGGATAACTGATAAAATCCAGGCTATGCCATCCAGAGTAGTGGGATATCTGCAACCACACATCATCAAACAGATAATACAGACAGTTGTCAACCCAATGTCAACCCATTCCCCGCCTCTGGCTTTAGGCTCCCAGACCTGTGTCTGTTGTTTGAATGTTCTTTGTCTCTCTAACACAAACACACACACACACACACACCCATACACAGACACACACACTTACACTGGTATCAAGTTATCTAGTCCCAGCATTATACCCCAGTGGTTGCTGGTTTCTTTTTGCACCCAGCTCGTTTTTCACCATCACACAACAAGGCTTGAAGTATGCCGCAGACCCGCTTTTGAAAACATTTTTTATGACCCCAGAGAAATTGTGAATGCAGGAAGAGTAATATCCCTTTGCCACTCACTCTTAAAAAGCAAATAGCATACATATATGCATGTGTATGTGTGTGTGTCAGTGTGTTTGTTAGCGGATGTTAAAGAGATATATTTTTTTAGCATGTTAGAACTTTTTTTTAACTTGATTTTGGTGTTAAAGCACCATCCAGACAGTTGTATTGGTTAAAGTTCAATTCTGGAAATGTGTTTGTCTGTCTAGAAGCTTCGCACGAGCCATATAGTGCAGTGTTCGGACACACCCCAACTCCTCATACATTTCTAAAGACTCAAATGTTTTCGGGGGCTAATTGCCTTGAGAACTGGCTGGGCTTTGTGGATTTTTGAAGGTGTGGCTAGACAAGACCAGCAGTGTGCAGATTTCGAAATTAGTTCTGAGCCAAGCGCAAAGCTGGAAGTAAACACAGTTTGAGTAGTACACATTTTTAATTGTAATGAGATTGTTGTGTAGTTTATTGTGAGGACATTTTGAAATAATTATTTTGGTATGTCTGGCCACTGCAGTATATGGCTTGTGCACGCAACTAGACAGCTAAAAAAATCTCACAGAACTTTGACCACAAAAGCTGTCTGGATCATACTTCAACACCAAAAGTAAGTGAAAAGAAAACCTATCATGCTAAAAAAAACAATTCACTAATTTATTTGAGTGTGTGCATGCATGCATGTCTATGTATGCCTGCCTGCCTTGTGTGATTATTTAGAATATTTTGGAGCTGGAATAAACAGGATAACAAAACATTACTGACAATTAACTTGTTCAATTAGTCTACTGTACTGGTTTTCATTCTCTATTTTAAAAATATATAAATCTAGGTACTAGGAAAGAGCTGTAAAGCATTCAAACAGGAATTATTTCAACACCAGTCTACAAACAAAAGTCTCAATATCCACCTCAGTTGCTCTGTCTTGCCCTTGTTAAAATGAGATTGGAGCTGTTGTAATGTACACTGAACAAGAATATAAACACCACATGTAAAGTGATGGTACCATGTCTGAAATAAAGTAAATTAAATAAAAGATCCAAGAAATGTTTAATTATGGCCTTTCCGTTGATTTATTTCCTTACGATGAACTTTATCTGCACATTTTTTATATTACTGTGCCTTTATTTTGCAATACACTGTATACAATACACTATATGACATCCATACATACTACATGTCAATTCAGTGCAAATGTTTTCTTGTATCATTACATCAAATAATATAAAAAAGTGATTATCTGTGTGTCTCTGGAGCTTGATGTAGACATGGAGACAGATTGAAATCATTAGTCTGTAGATAAGATGGAGGAGGTGTGAGTTCAGACAAATGAGAGTAGACAGGCGCAGATGGACAAGTCGATAAAGAGGAATTTGGCAAAGAAGCAAAGAGTAGGCCTATATTTGCAGGAGGACCAATAATTCCAGTCATGTACTGTAGGGCCTTCCTTAGAGTTTGGAGCATTTTTTAAAGGGCTCAGGAATGAGTCACCAAAATGCTTTCCAACAATGACCATCACTGCTGACGATTTATTAAGATTATTTGCTACAGTCTTCTGGTCCCTGTGCCATCACATACCCCCCTTTGAGTCACAGTGGAGAACCTGAAAGGTTAATTAGCCTCCATGGGGAGGGCTTCCAGGGATTTATCATTTTTGCTTCTTTCTTCCTCTGTACATACCTTCATCTCTCTCTCTTCCACCCTCCTTCCCAGTCAGCTCTGAAAAAAGTTGGAGAAAGCCAATATGCAATCTAAATTAAAGAAGACGATAGCCTGGAGTCATCTATTTTCAAAAGAGCGGCTATGAGCCCGCAAGCAGACTGGTAGCAAGCCTACGCCCACTACATGTGGGCAAATTGATTTTTACGGCACCACTCTGAAGGCCCACCCAAAAGAAGTTGGATTGGTTCTGCAGTGCATGGCTTTTCTCTCTACTCTTTTTGTGTCTGCCCAATGTAGCAACACACACATGCACGTGGGCACATACACCCATACACATGCACACTCCCCTAGAGGACCATATGCAAAAACCCTGCGTGTTAATGAGAGATGTTACAGTCTCCAAGCCAAGCAGAGGAGGAGACAGCAGTCAGTGATCTCCCTTCATCTCAGACATGTCTCATTCAGACAGCTGTCATCTGTCACTGCTGGATCTCCATGCTGTAGGTCTCTCAGAACTTCTGACTGGCTGCACTCACCTCTCTCTCACCTGACAGTATGACACCACTCTCAGTTTACCCATCTATTCTAGACAGCATATCTCAAAAACGGGTGTCACTCCACTACCTTGCTTGTCCTACCCTACCTCGGAATTCAAACATAGATGGTTTGACACCCATATAGTTTATCTATGTTCTGGTAGTAATGACTGTCATCCACGACACAGTGTTTGAAGAACACAGTGTTAGCCTAATCACCATGTGGTTTGCTTGATTCGTCAATCAGTTGCCTCATTAAGGAATGGTCAGACATTTCACTTAGTTGCTTCATAAAGAAATGCATTTCAGTACTCAATACTGTATGACAATTGTCCCAGATTTACATTAGTATCTTGACCATGTTACTATGTTAATAAAGTACATTCTCAGGGAGATAATGATAGGAAATTGTTTTGATCTGTTGTGTCTATTCCACTTGCAAATATTTTTCTCCAGACTTCTAACAGCATAACAATGTTTGTCCTATCTTTTTTTCCCTAAGCAACTTTTCTACCAACATTTTATTTTGGCTTTGCTATTCTGTCTAGTTGAAATATACTTTCCTGTATTGATCAACATTGTACTTTTTGTTTTTGCAAAATAAAATAATGAAGTAAATCCATCTGTTTAATTGAGTCTGTAGACTTTTCCAGATACAGAGCTAGAGTCTGTGGTTGGTCATCCCTTTTAGAAATGGACATAGGGACAGGGAGACATAGGGACACAGACCCCGAGCACGGCAGGGTAATACTCATTAGAAAAAAATAATATCTGTCAGGCTCTGTCTGGAGGGCCATTCATCTCTTCCCAGACTCTGTTTCAGGGCTGAGAGAATCAGCAGACTGACCCTTCGCTTTATGGCCTGTCCACAATACATGGCCCTCTGCTTGGCCTGCTGGCGGAGCTTTAAATAAGAGGCTATTTGGACTACATCAAATGTTGTGTACACAATTTAATTCAAATTATATTAACATAATATGTAAGTACAATTTTCAGTTCACACTAGCTTTGAGAAACGCATGCATGTGAATGGTCAAACCGCTGACCTGGAGGTGTATAGACTCACAGACAATGTTTTAACTAACATGGAGCTCTCAGTCGAACATCGGCTGTGGCTGGTGTTAGTAGAATTCTATTGGTGCCAGCGTGAGATTTCTTTTTTTGATTCTTTTTATGGAGTTGGAAGGACTTACAGAACCCTAGGAAGGTGACAGGGACAATTGCCATTTTCACCTGTTTAAACCACTATTTTAGTGTAAACATATCGAAGTAAAATTGTCCAGGCCTAGAGATCACACACAGGCAAGTAAGCATGTATACAAACTTGCACAGACACTCCCCGTGTTTTCTGAAAAATTGTAGGCAGAGGATGGACTCCAAACCATTTCTCCTTTAAACACACCTCCTTATCAATCCTTACAAGCCTTATCCAAAGAAAGAATGTGTACACAAATCGTATGGATTTGTCTTTGTGGTAGGAGCAGATGAAATGTGTTGTGTGTGACTGATTCGTACTTTTACAGTATGGTTACTAGAGGGAAGTTTGGTGGAAGGGTAAAAAAAGCAATCCGATAAGCATCTCTGTCCTCCATGACCAAACAAGCCCAACATAGTCTCACACAGACAGAAAAAGAAAGTGTCATGTGAAGATGCTACTAACTAAAACACTGAACAGAGTAGAAGCTTCAGTTAAAACGATAAAGCCCTGTAAAACTAGACTACAGAACAAACATTATTACTCATTTTGCTAAAACAATTTAGTAAGGCCTATTTACTTGAGGTGAGCTGCATTTAGAATAATTTACAGTGGTATATACATGTACTATGTGTGACTCCTTGGTTAGGGTAACTATCTTGGTTAAGGTGTATAGTCTCACTGTCCCTCTATTCTCCGTCTCTCACAATCTTCCTCTATTATCTCCTGACTGTCCCCCAGATGCTCCGTGTTCCCACTGTTTGCAGTGCCACATCCCTCTGGACAGGTTAGATTTAAGAAAAGGCTCCATTGGTATGACAAGATTATTCCGTACTTTTCTGCAGTCTCTAGAAACCTCTGACAGAGCCTCAGGGTCAAAGCAATTACAGAGTACAAAGCACAGGGAGGGAGTAAGGAAGGCTAGGGAGGGAGGAGGGAAGGCTAGGGAGGGAGGAGGGAAGGAATAAGGAAAGGGAGGGAATCTGTCTTGATTATGAATGATCTGTTACCCACTCTATTACTACCACTACTGAGGTGATTTTAATTTTAAAAAGCTATTTTCTTTATATATATATATATATATATATATATATAGATATACATTATACAATATACATTATCTCACAGAAGTGAGTACACCCCTCAAATTTTTGTAAATATTTGATTATACCTTTTCATGTGACAACACTGAAGAAATGACACTTTGCTACAATGTAAAGTAGTGAGTGTACAGCTTGTTTTACAGTGTAAATTTGCTGTCCCCTCAAAATAACACAACACACAGCCATTAATGTCTAAACCGCTGGCAACAAAAGTGAGTACACCCCTAAGTGAAAATGTCCAAATTGGGCCCAAAGTGTCAATATTTTGTGTGGCCACCATTATTTTCCAGCACTGCCTTAACCCTCTTGGGCATGGAGTTCACCAGAGGTTCACAGGTTGCCACTGGAGTCCTCTTCCACTCCTCCATGACGACATTACGAAAGCTGGTGGATGTTAGAGACCTTGCGCTCCTCCACCTTCCTTTTGAGGATGCCCCACAGTTGCTCAATAGGGTTTAGGTCTGGAGACATGCTTGGCCAGTCCATCACCTTTACCCTCAGCTTCTTTAGCAAGGCAGTGGTTGTCTTGGAGGTGTGTTTAGGGTCGTTATCATGTTGGAATACTGCCCTGCGGCCCAGTCTCCGAAGGGAGGGGATCATGCTCTGCTTCAGTATGTCACAG
>JACXGI010015683.1:5903-17154 GCA_016801175.1 Esox masquinongy | reverse complement strand
GGCCATGAGCCGCCAGAACTGCTTCAATGTGCCTTGGCATCGATTCCGAGTCTCTGGAACTGTACTGGAGGGACGGAACACCATTCTTCCAAAAGATATTCCCTCGCTTTTCCCCTGCATGGTACCAGCTCGACTCTACTCGCCTCGCCTCTGCCAGCTTTGGGAGCTTTTCCACTGCATGGTACCAGCTCGACCTTTTCTGCTTTTTGGTACCAGATACTTTTTTAGCACCTCCTCCGTGGAGGTTCCAAGTAAGCTGAGGCGATGCCAAAAGGTGACGTGAAAACACGGAAGAATACTGATTGGACAAGAGTGACTCAAAGCATGCAGCGAAGCAAAACAAGCTGTTCTGCTGTTAGCCGTCCAGTGGCAGAGAATGGAGACGAGAACGGCACATCTTTGCGGGTCTGTCCCAGGAGTCTTTGCATTGAAATGGGTTAATTTCAGTGCCAGTGCATAGGACCAGACTCGTAATTTAAGCAATCGTATGTTCCCAAAAGTCCTCTCGGTTTGGACCTATGCACTTGCGTTGAAATCAACTTGTTATCCTCGTGGGAGACCCGCAAAGACGCACTGTTTTTGTAGCCTACAAGAGGACCTTGACTTTTTCCTCCTCTGGGTTTTTCTATAGGCTAACTGGCATACAGTGAGAGAAAAAATTATTTGATCCCCTGCTGATTTTGTACGTTTGCCCACTGACAAAGAACTGATCAGTCTATAATTTTAATGGTAGGTTTATTTGAACAGTGAGAGACAGAATAACAACAAAAAAATCCAGAAAAACGCATGTCAAAAATGTTATAAATTGATTTGCATTTTAATGAGTGAAATAAGTATTCGACCCCTCTCAATCAGAAAGATTTCTGTCTCCCAGGTGTCTTTTATACAGGTAACGATGTGTACATTGCACTGGTCAGAGTATAAACGCTGCCTTGTGTACAGTAGGCTACTCTTGAGTCAGTCGGTGTGGTATTATAGCTGGCTGTTTTAAATGTGTTTGTGTTTAGATGTTAAGTGTATACACTTCAATCTAACAGAACATTGCAGTTATGTCATCTTTTATATATCTTTTATACTGCAGGGCGATAATTCTATTCTACTTTTTCACTGTTTTTCAAACAAGGTCTGTGACCATGTTATCCAGATTTAGTTTACTTTTGGTTTGCCACTTTACGTTCAATTCTTGTCAGTTTAAAAGAAAATTGATGGAGTTCATTAAATAGATTTTTCTTTACGATATCCTCCATTGTTGTTCCCGCGTGTGTCGCGTTGGAGTTGGCTTTACGGCAGTTCTCCTGTGATGTCACTATGGGCGGGTACAGGGTACTGTCTGCAGTGGGAAACGAACCCAGGCCAGGCATGTAGAGCCGAGACGAGCTGGAACTACGCGGTGGAAAAGCTCCCAAAGCGAGAAGAGTAGAGGCGAGTAGAGTTGAGCTGGAACTACGCGGTGGAAAAGCATCATAAGGTGCAGTTAAAAATGTGGGTCTCATCTTTGATACTGAATGATATGTTACTTGGAACGCATTTGTTCTTTGAGACAAAACGATAATGTACTCTTGTTGTTTGGGTTTTATTGTGTGAGTGGCAGATTTATATACTTTCTGGTGAAGCTAAACAGTAGCCAGTGTTTTGGTGTTTTCTATCTACAGTGACCTTTATTATAAAACAGCTTAAATTTTGTTGCCTAGAGGACAATATCGACGTTTAGACCGAGAGGAGAATCTTGAAACCACGTTTGTCATCACGCACAAAAAAACAATGCAACCCTAAAGGTTTAAGGTATCTTCATTTGTTGTCAAAGCAGAGAAATAAAAAACTAAACTGTCTTGCCTGTGTCAAAAAAAGACTGTCAGGCAGCTGTTCTCCAAAAAGCACTGAATCCTGTAGGAAATGCTGCTTTATGATGCTCATTTTTATGAGACACTCATTAATGGCCTTAAATTAGGTTCCACTGTAACAACCCCCGCCATGACAACCTAGACAAACTCCATTTTCAGCAGTGCACGCCATGGCAACCGGGTTCTGAAATGTAACACCTGTCATCCCAGGGAAGACAGCTGACAGGGCAGAACTAAAGACTAATATCAGCTAGACCTGTACAGTGACAGGAAGAACAACATTGACACTTATCGCCTATTGCCCGTTAGTTTCCTCCTGTTTTGTTGTTTTGCTAGGCATTGTGGCATGCGCTAGTCGGCTGTACCTGTGCTTAAACTGCACTATTTCTCTGACTAATTGTGTCACAGCCCTGTCTCATCGTAACACCTCCTGACAGATTCCAGTTAGCCTCACAGGCACATGCGTGAGAGACTCTCCACAGCCCAACTCCCTGTTGACAGTGCCTCACATTTCCCCCTCAAACCTAAACTGTGGTGGCCAGCTTTTTACAAAAAAGCACCATAGTGTGCCACCTGGGAGTTGTGCCACATGGGTACTTTTCTGCTGCTTATCTGACCGCGTGGCCGTGCACCCCGTCCGCCGATCCAGAATACAGCCAGGGCGTCTTGCGTCGATAGCCATCCAACCCATGATAAGGGCCATCCGCGGACCCACGTCGGAGTGAGAGCGCTGTCTGGGGGGCCGGAGGTTAGGACGAAGGCCTACCACCTGGAGCCGTTATGGTGCTGCGAGTCAGGGCCTCACGAGTCCGACGTGCTGATTCATTCTGACAGCATGTGGGATAAATGTTACGGAGCCACCAATCTATCGCTCACTCCTGGTATACTCACAGGAGCTCAGACAGGGAACTAGGGCTATAGCTACTTCCAGAACCATGGTTCCGAATGGATTGGGGTTTTGGGGCCGTGGTTTAGTTTCGGTACAGTGAGAACAGTGAATGCAATGGGCCATACAGCTATTTCTCTACAACTTTGTTTTGATACAAAAGAGACTGAGCTGTTGTGTTTCTGTGTTTCTGTCTTACTCCAGTAGTAGGAATACTAGGATTATGTTGGCATAAATGTGTCACCATGTTTGAAGTGTTGGTACCTGAGACTGGTCTCGTTGAGTTGTGGCGTCACACGCACCGTTTTATCTCTCTGTTTTTTTTTTTGCTGATGCTGTTGCAGTCTACAGTGAAGCCAAAATGTTCCTTAATTAGATATTTCAATGTTGACAGAGGATCTTGCAGTTCTGTTTTACTGTCGCCACTAGCCACTGTACCAGAACTAAAAGGATAGGTGGATATACACAAATAAAGTTGGAATTTTGATTAGAAACTGTGCCTAATTAGACAACAGCAGTGCCCCTCTTAACAGCCACCTACATGTCCTTCTCCATCAACAAGCCCATTCTGTGTTCCACCTTAACATACACCCTACATACAGGCCGCCCCTTTAGGTTCCTGTTATGTGGATGTCTCCGATAGGACAAAAGGTCTTGGTGCACAGAAACGCTTCCACAGGAGTGTTCATCCTCTACTGCATTCAGTTACTATGCTGTAGGGCTCCAACTAACACTATTTTACTAACACTAATCTATGAATCGGTCGGTTGCTTCGTTGATGAATCGTTTTTTCAGATAAATACACATTTATTTCAGCATTAAGTCCAGGGGTTTTTTAGCTAACATTTTGTTTTTCCTCATCTTGCAGAATGCTCTATTCAAAACAACTTGAAATAGTTATGTTTATTGTTGTAGAATTCATCCATAACAGCGTGCTTAATAAGCCTGTGATATTAGGACTAGCAAGAAGAAATAGGTAATGGTAAAACATCACTGAGAATTTAATAGCAGGCTGCTTTAATTGATGTACGCAGACAAAATTGTCATTGAAATAAACTGATTGACTGGGGATGTATTTTCCTAAAAGTTTATTTTGCAGAGAAATATAAAACTGCAGGCAGGCAGGCAGGCAGGCAGGCAGGCAGGCAGGCAGGCAGGCAGGCCGGCCACACATGGCGTCCTTTCTATTGTTGTTCTACTTTCTGTTTCACCATTATAGGCAGCCAGCTCTCCACGGATGGAGCAGTCATGCAGAAAAACACCCCACTTGGATACATTCAGAGTTACATGTAGGATACACTCTCACTGAACAGACACACAGAGCGGGAGTCGGTCAGGCGTAAAGGAGCCGGCCAAGCCACTGTGAACCAGGGACACAATATGAAAAGATGAAGATGGCCTACTAAAGGACTTCCTTTCTACACAGTTTGTTTTTCTATACTTGTGTAGTCCATAAAAATTTTACTTATTTTCCCTTATCCTAACCCTTACCCTAACCTTAATCTCAACAACCTAGCCTTTATACATTTATTTAACCTCCTTATACCTAATTACCCTCTTTTGATATGGGCACAAGTAAGAATATCTTGTAGGGGACTGAATTGTTAGGTTTTGCTATCATTGTGGGTACTGTATGGTAAAACTGGGATCATACACACAGACTCAGTGACAGTTGATGTTGTGGGCGGAAAGGAATATGATGAATCTGTCACAACTCTCTATCTCTAAGCTGTCAGTCACAGACCTAACTCAGAGAACTGCTTACTCTGGTGTGTGGGTGCGTGTGAGTGCGTGCGTGCATGGGTGCGCGTGCGTGCATGCGTGTGCGTTGTAAAACATTTTTTCTAGGGAGGTTTTTTAAAGTGACTGGCTGCTGTTCTTACTGTGTGTATATTAATGTCAATTAATTTACAAGGATCGGTTAATTGTTATTGCAAGAGAAAGTGAGCTGATGCTAATGACAGTGCTTAGAATAATTTGTGGGCAGGCTCCTTGGAGGCATTTTAGGTTGTTTTCGGAAAATATGTAGGGTTGGGATGGCAGAGGGGACAGAGGTGGCAGAACGAAGAACGTGGGTAGAGATCTAGGGTTTGAGTATTGACCTGCTGCTCTGTTGGTCAGCACCATGGCCCTGTCGTGGAGGCCGGCAGATATGAGGAGAAGCAGGCTGCACACCAGACAGGCTGCATGCAGGGATCAACATTAACGATGGCCTGCTTGCCAAGTAAGACGTAATGTTGGGCCAGTACTCAAAGACATTGGTCTTTCTGACCAATAATATTGGATGGCTCGTCTGTTTTGACCAGTCATAGTTCATAGTGCATTCTTGAGCGGGACCCAAACATGGCATCGTACAAGGCAAAGCGAATACGATCGTTTTTGTGGAAAGAACAGTTTCTGTGGATCGAAAACAATAATGGCAAGAGAGACATGTACTACCGTATCTGTCATGCGTTCCCGACGAAAGCCGATAAGGCGTGGTCATTTTAAAAAGAAATGAACAACTACCGAAAACATGCTCTTAAGTCCCTGCAACATGTGGCGTGTTTTGCAGCCAAACAGGCTGCTGGCATCCTTGCGGCTGCACCAATGAATGTCTGCCTACTCAATGAATGAGGTGGCGCATAGCCACTGGTGGCTGGAAAACCCCCACAGCCACCGTGAGGCGGGGGGGCCCCACACACCAAGGGCCCCGCCCTGCATAGCAAAACATAAGCAAGGCCTATATAAACAAGAAACCAGGCAAGCCTAGTTCAGCCGGCCCGCAATAGAAAGTGTTGATCATGGCTGCCCTCTCAAGATTCTAACCTAGGTCACGCACATGAAAGGCTGCGTCTTTAACCGCAACACCACAGAGCTGACCATTTGCCGGGTGTCAGAATAGCATATTGACATTATATAGTGTTGTCATGCATCAACATCACGTGAAGTTTGAATATTTCATTAGACACCATTAACCATCGTGTTAATCTGAGTAACGTTTCTTGTGAAGTTTACCTACACCACAAATAGTATCTATGAACTGTATGACTTTTGCCACTGGCTGTTTTAAAAGCGTATTAGCCTGTAATATGTCGCTAGACGCCATTACGCATTGTGTTAAACTTAGTAACGTTTCTTATTAAGTTTACCTCCACTACAAATAGCATCTATTAACTGTATGGCTTTTGCCACTGGTCGTTTTAACAGCTTATTTGCCATTCGTGAATGACATTGATACAATCACTACTGTATCAATATAGGTGACAATAACAGACTTTTACGTCAAGTGAAAAGACAAGAGAATCGTGTAGCCAGCGAAGTGTTTGACTATCCTGAAGAAATGCTAAGACATAATTCAAAAATCCACCAGAAATGGTCGCAATATAACAGTAAACTAGTGATGGCCGTTCTTCCAGCAGCAGGATATTATACTAGCAGCGCTAACTCAGATTTTCTTTTTCAAAATGAAACCCATCATTGAATTATATAAGGCGATATAGTTAACATTCTAGTTTGTCAATCTAGTCTGTCATTTTATGTTTAATGGCCGTTCCAATGTTGTTTTTGTCTGTTCTTTTTTTTACATACTAGATTAACTATATGGCCTTCTTAATGTCAATGATGGCTTTTATTGTGATAATGAAAATTTGAATGCTGCCAGCATAATATCCTGCTGCTAAAATAACGCTAATGAAGCCTCATTTGGCCATCACTACAGTAAACCGTTTCATTTTAGGCTTCCCGTAGCTACAGAAGGTTGTAGCCAGCTAAGTTTTTGTCTATTCTGAACAAATCCTCTTTTACCGCTGGCCGTTTTAACAGCTGATCAGCCATTCATGAATGACATTGAGTATCTATCAATATAGGTGACTATATATTTATAACTGACTTTTTTGTCAACTGAAAGGAGGAGAGAATTGTGTAGGCAGCGAAGTGTTTGTCTTTCCTGAACAAATCCTTATATCCACCAGAACTGTTTTATTTTAGGCTTCCTATTACGTAGCAACATAAAGTTATAGCCAGCGAAGTTTTTGTCTGTCCTGAACCTCAGGCGTCATGTGTGTTGACTGCTACAGGAGTCGAACGCGGGACCTGTTGTTCCGTAGCCCGCATCTCTAACCACTACGCTATTTAACAAGGGGGAGTCAGTCTGTCAGTCAGTCAGGGATGGACGGACTCAGTAAGAGACATTCACTCTTCTTACGCCGCTTCCGCGGTCCGGCAAAAATAATTAAAAAAGCAAAAATCTGTGAGGGCAAGGACTCTGCTTGTTGAGAGCCCCTGAGTTTTGACTGGCAGGTAAATGAAGCCCGTGAATTAGGCCACAACAGATCTTCCTCCCACTTCCAGTTGAAAAGGGGCTAGATCGTCTCAAAATCCCTGAATCTGGCAACAGTGGCCTTTGCCTATATTACAGGCATTACACCGCTTTCAAAATGGACAATCATTACGATTTGGTAGATGACAGTAGACATCAGTAAGAAAAATATGCAAGTGGTTCTCAAAAGCACAGCAACTGTGTTTTCTGAACAAGCTCGCACAAAAAACACCCAATGATTACATCCTTATTTAGACAAGCCGGAGAGGAAGCTATCATCAGCCCTCCGCAGACGAAACACTGCCGCCGCTGGTAGCTAGCAGCAGCACGTATTCACCAGCATCCGGCCTTCCCAAGGTGACATCAGTGTTAATTTCATCTACAAAAATAGTGACAAATATTTGTTAAATACCAATTTTTCAGTGGCAGTTGACAAGATAACTGACTAAACAGTAACCGAAAAACAAAATGAAAAATACTTTTCATTTTGGTTGACAAAAACGAGACTAGACGAATCTTTGTTTCAATAGTTAAATATTACTACCATAGTTGGAAATGAGGATTTTGGAAAGAGAGGTTCGCTGTGTTATTTTTCATGATGCGCTTTCAGATGTCATCCAAAGACGTCTTTTTAGTCCAATGGTTGTTTTCTTTTCCCTGCTAGTTTCTCAGTGTTTTGTAGTGGTGTTTCTTCAAGGTGTGAATTGTTTGTCATGCAAGTTTGTCCCAGGTTTTTCCCCTCACCTTTTGTTTGTCTCCCATTGAGTGAGCGTGTGTTTAAAGGAAGGCCTAAGAGCTTGTCAGAGAGAAAGAGCACTATGTAAACATGCTTAATGCTCTCAGGCCTAAGCACCTCCCTGGCTTAATGTAAAACCACCCCCTCAGTTGAACGCTCCACACCTTGTGCCAGTTGAATGAGGAATAACCGTGTTTGAGGAAGCCTTTACAGCATGTTGAGGAAATTAGCTTTATGGGTTTTGGGCTATTTTAAATTGATCCACTAAGCCTTTGTTAAGGAGACCTTTTCAGTCAGGTTGCGTGTGTGTGACCCTAGGTTTCCCTCTGCGTGAATCTTAGTGTTACTGAGTCAGGTTTCCGTAGGTCAGTATGACTTCCTGCTCTAGCTGTTATCAGGAAGTGTTGTGTCACCCTAACATGGGTGTGTTGCCTGCCAAATACCCCCACCCTGTGACATCATCAACACACAGCAGAGCACAGCGGCCACCATGGAGCCATGGTAACCCTGTAAGCACTTCTATAAACAGTTAACTGCAACCCAAACAGTTACTATCTCTTTATCTCGTGCTCTCTATCTCTCAACCCATCTCTCTTTCCCCCTCTCTCATTAAAGGACTTTGTTTTTAAGCACTCCCTAGAGGAAGGCCTTGTTGAAATGTTTGGTGTATGTTCTGGCTCTGAATGAAGAGCATGTGAGTTAGGTTACTTCTATTCTAATTACATTAATGTTGACTCATTCTGTACTCATATATTTGTGGCCCACATTTTAATTGAGGAAAACCCTACCTCAAAGTTGTTTCTTTCACCAACAATTTAAAAATACTTCTTTCCTTATGAAGTGTGATACACTTTCCTTATGAAGAGGGGGCCAATCAGCTTGCTAGAGGATGACGAGTTACCTATCAGCAATCTACTTTTAATGACCAGTATACACCCACGTCATTGTGTTGTTGGGCTAAACCCACACCGTTAACAATACAGAGACGCTACTTCTAACATAAGTAATTACCAATGTTTGGTTGGAAAACGATTTAATTCGTATTATCTGTATTTTTTGGTTGTAATCATATTTCACACTGGGCAGTTCCTTTAATTACGGTCCTGTGGAACTGTGGGAATGCCTGTGCTAAAAGGATCTTTTCAGACACATTGTTTCAGAGGACTTTTTTGCTTGTTTGTGTGTGTTTGTGCACTTTTTTGAGTGAGTCTGCTGATGAATGTCACCTGTTTCTCGGTCACTCTCGCCTCGTTCTGTTAGACTACCAAGACCCAGGAGGGTGCCCTGAGTGTTCAGGGTCTGGGTCTGTGTTGAGGGAACCGCACAAATTATTATTTTGTGCCTTTTCCTCTCTAGCTCTGTTTCCTGTGTGATTACCCAGAGTTCTTGTGGCAGTTTTTCTAACACTGATGTTTCCGGTACTGTGGGTCACACCATCATAGCATCTGCTGCTTTTAGAATGGAGACTGTACTATTCATGGGTTGCACCTACTGTCACAATTATGTTTTGAACTTTCGTTTTGGGGCTGATGAGCAACTCAGCATTCTACTCAATGCTTCTTCAATGGGAGCTGATGAACATTTGGTCTGAAGTACATTACTAAGGCTTGAAAACACAATACCATGTCTAAAGAAGGTAAATTATTGGTAACCAAATTGATTGTAGAAGCAGTATAAATTTAACTAGCAAGTGTTGGGGGGAGTCCACAGAGTTTAGCGAGCTAACATAAGCGACGCTATTTATTTTTGACTGTCTTTGCTAACTAATTACAACATTGCCATCGGTGCATTTGATAATATAATGACAATGTTGTTTTCTACTTAATACAAGACTTCTTTAGCATTGTTTTTGTATTTCCAAACATCTATAGTGCAATTTACACAAAACTGTAATTAGTCCCTGTTCAAAGTTCAACTTCTGGTCATCAATATGACTGAGGTGTCTATAGAATGTTAGTGACCATGGCAACAGCACAATGTGCAATCCATGATAGAGAGTAGAGACAATTGGAGCAGTGTTCACTGCAGGAGGCAAAGGCCAATTAGGGCATTTTACGCTACTATATAGAGCAAGTGTGAGAGAATAAGCTTTGACTTGTTTCAGTTTGAAGCAGCATGTACCACCAAAACAAGCCAAGAGAGGGTTTTGAGCTTAAAGCTAGGGAGATGTGCACATAGCAGCTTGACCAGCCCTTAACAGTGTCCTCCTTCCAGGCACCTTGTCATAGGCTGCAGAAAGTAGCCAAAGATAATAAGTTACCCAAAGTCAAATAATAACAGCAGGCTACTTGTCATTTCCTTCATGCCTTTCAATCATGCTCCATAATTAGGCCAGGTAAAATTGAAGCCCTGGAGACACATTTTTGCCAAATGAGGTGCGTCTTTTTGGGGAACAAAGCTAGAAAACTTGACTACTTTTAAAAATGTCCCTGCAAATGACCAGGCATTAGTTCACTCTAGTGTTTGTCCTCTCCCTATAGGAATGGATGGTTGTACGCGGCAGAGTGGATTTTTTAATTTACTGGACGTGTGATGTCCAGAAAATCTCTTTGGACATACAGTCGATTGTACAGCCACTTTAATTAGCCTGAACAACATAGTGACTTTATGAGAGCAGGTGTACATTATGTTCTGTTGAAGGACAGCACTAACTATGGAGTCTCAGTCCTCTGCCACCCTACGGTGGTTGCATCTCTGAGCTTGGCCAAGACCACTGATGGAAGTCAGCAGGGATATGTAGTTCTGTTTCATTTTAACCAGCGTTGCTCCTCCCTGTGTGGTAACATCTATCTTTGGCCTCGGTTTGTGTGTACAGTTCATTTGTTTTTCAGTACATGCATGTCATTTGTGGTTATGCCTCACATAGCAATCATAGGTTGTACATTACGTCTCAGTGCTGTTTTGAACCTTCCTGATGATGAAGATTTGGTCTAAAGTGCATTACTGACGGAGGCTTGAAAACACCAAAATACCAAACAGCAGAGGCATATATTTGGATGCAATTGCACTTCCATGCAAGAAATTATGTGGATAAATGATGGGGGATGTTGTATGTTTGGCTAGGCCTCGCATACAACCTCACATACAGCCCCGATTAATTTTGTTGCACCTTTTTTCTTACATAATACAACAATGTAAAATTTCATTAGTGAATGCATTTTTCTGAGTAAATGATTACACCATGCCCTCAGCAATGGACTGGTACTGGCTGGACTCAGATAGGTGTCACATGGATATGCAACTGACTAAACAAATCTTATTTGACCAACCACTTACTGGCCAAACAATTGACTAATAGACTGAATAGGGTCAGCCATACCCCTTAGCAATGTTGCAGTGTTTAGTGGTTTGTGTGTTATAAGACACAGTAATGTTTTATGTCTTTTGTAAGACGGTCGAGGAATGGTTTGTGTGTTATACGACACGGTAGAGGAATGGTTTGTCTGTTATACGACACGGTAGAGGAATGGTTTGTCTGTTATACGACA
>JACXGI010015682.1:0-10394 GCA_016801175.1 Esox masquinongy | reverse complement strand
CCAAAATTGTCCTGGGAGGACATTTTGACAGGGATAATAAGCTGCGAGGCATTGTGTGATTCTAATCAAACTAGTCTCACACAAACCCCTGTGTTTGTCTGTGTTGCCTACAAGCAAAAAACATGCATATAGTTTTTTAATCTGGGATATTTTGGATGTTAATATTTTGGATGTTTACTACACTTTCAAACCATCCTTCCCAGATGGTTTGTTGTTACCATGACACTGTTGCTTATCTCATTTTATGAGCTGTGCGTTTTTAACAATCACGAAAAATGCATACAAGTTTACATGCTTCAGGAGTGGCCTACTGTAATAAGTTTGTACTGTACTTCTGTATTCTGTGACAAAAAATATTGATAGAAAAAGCAACAACAGTTCCACCTGTCATGTGAATCAGAGCTGTTGCCATAAGGTTTGTGCACAGTGCTAGATGACAGACAGGGCAGGATGTGTGGAAATGATGGCACAGGGACTTTCCTATATGGCGGATGTGACGGTAGGGGAGCCAAACGAACACCTCACAAGTTCTGAGAAAGAGGCTACTACAAGTGGGGGGATGTTCGTATGTTTGTGTGTGTGCGCGCGCGCGTGTGTGTGTGTGTGTGTGTGTGTGTGCGTGTGCATGTGTGTGTGTGTGTTTGAGAGAGAAAGAATGAGAAAGAGAAAGTTCTAAGTACTACCATAGCGGCTTCTGGAAATATTTGCACCCTATACTTAAAGTTGACAGCTTACTCACCGTAAAGTACATTTTATATTTCTCACCACCGCACACGGGATTTTAAAATGTTTCCGATTTACCACAAGGGGGAAACCCATACTGTTTTTCAAAAACTATACATGGGTCGACGATATTTAATGGACGGACACATCATGTAATCGGACAGAACCGTGACACACCATCCTAAGCACAACTTGGTGAATTGTTAATGGAGTCTAGCATAAAGCCAGTGGACAACGGGGGTTCGTCTGCACCAGGGGAAAATGAGTATCCTTCTGGATTTCCTCAAAGTATTTGTGATGATGTGCCCCAGCAAAAGTATCTGTGCAGTAACTGTAATAACGTACTAAATGAAGCACGTCAGACATTGTGTGGCCATCGCTACTGCCTTGCTTGTGTCAATTGGTTAGTGAGGTAAGGCTTATTATTAATATTACTATTATTATTGTTTTTATTATCATTATTATTATTATTATTGGTATTTTCAGCAATAACCAAATTTAGCAATTGCCTCATATACCCTCCACAATCTTGAAAGTTTTTTGTATGTGATATAACCCTCAATTTATGTTTTTTTGTTCACCTTCCCCGTATATTTTTTATGTGTTCACTGTTTTTGTTTAGGAACAACAATAACCTTGTTTGCAAGAAGTGCAAAGAGGAGGATCCGAGCTCAGAGAGTGAAACAAGCATACTGACATCAGACAATGTATGTATAGTATTTCTGCACATTGTATACAGTATTTGCTGGCATAGCACAAGAGGGTAGGGTGAAATGATACGGCATGCCTGGATGACCTTGTGAATGGACATGGGTATGTAGAATGCCATATATATGATGTAGATACCTCTGAAGAAAAACCTGATTTAAAAACGCAAATTTTTATTCCGCAATTGAAACATTATCTTTGAATATTGAAATGTTACCTTCGAACCCAAAACACGATCTTTTCATAATTCTATTCAAAATGTACCAGTGTATTACAGTCACCGTTTCAATCTCATTGTAAATGACTGCCTTATTAACAAGTGAAATTTCTTGTGGAAAAAACAGCGTGGGATAAGTTGAATAAAAGGTTTAACAGATATTAGAAATGTCTCTGAATCATTACGGAGAAGTGTGATGCTCATTTTCCCTTTTCTTTTATGGACCATTATACATGACACAGCCACCAAGGTGCTGTGTAAATGGAACGAAATTTTGTAGGATATTGCTCCTACGTAAGAAGTAAAGACTACATATATGGCACAGAGGCTTTATAACATAAACCTTTTTTCAATGTACAGCCTCAGAATTCACCTGGTCTTTTTGTCTTTTAAACGACATTGTGCGGTTTTGTGAGTTGCACTGCTTAGCATGCTGATGAATGCCGCAAACATGGGCACTTTAGGCTAAGTGTGACACATCTCCATGTGCTGCATTCAACCACCTATTCAACAGAAAGGTTGAGCCAAGTACAACATTTCAGCACAGCATCACCGATAAAGATGTGTCACTGTAGCAAGTATGTCTTCCTACACTATCAGACAAAGGTGTCAAAAGTGTGCCGCACCAAAGCCAGCAGATGAGTGGAGACATTTTGTAAACTTAAGGCTTAGAAATACAGTTCACATCTTCAACGTTTTCTGATATTAAAATACAATCTTGTGCCTTTAAGAAAGAATATCTTATGAGAATACATTGCTGGAGTAGTGGAATGGAATGATTTAATAGGAATGGCAATAGAGTTCACAAAGTTGTAAAATGTTATGTCCACGGGTAACATAATATCAGGTTAACAGGTATGAAATGACTAGTCTGTTAGCAGCGCAGTCAACGTAAATGATTATGTCACTTGCTCTGAGACCGTCATGTACACTGCTCAAAAAAATTACACGTAACACGTAATCATCACAGTATAAATTACACGTAACACGTAATCATCACAGTATAACACCAAGTCACTTAAACTTCAGAGATATCAATCTGTCCGGTTACCAAGCATAAGCGATTGTGAATCAATGTCACCTCTTTCGGTGCAAATGAAAGTGACCATAGGTGCACTGGAGAGGCAACAGCAAGACAAACCCCAAACAAGGGAATGGTTTTGCAGGTGGTGGCCATAGACTATTGTTCTCTCCTTATCCTTCCTGACTGATTGTTCTCTAGTTTTGCGTTTTGCTAGTGTTCTTGTCACTACTGGTAGCATGAGGCGGTACCTGCAGCCCTTTCAGGTTGCACAGGTAGTCCAGCTCTTTCAGGATGGCACATCCATACGTGCCATCGCAAGCAAGAAGGTTTGCTGTGTCTCCCAGTACAGTCTGAAGAGCATGAAGGAGATACCAAGAGATGGGCCATTACACAAGGAGAGCTGGACAGGGCCATAGAAGGGCATCAACCCAGCAGCAAGACCAGTATTTGCTCCTTTGTGTGAGGAGGAACAGGAGGAGCACTGCCAGAGCCATACAAAATGACCTCCAGTGGGTTACTGATGTGGATGTTTCTGAACAAACTGTCAGAAACAGACTCTATGAGGGTGGCATGAGGGCCCGACGTCCTCTAGTGGGACCTGTGCTCACAGCCCAGCAAAATAACAGAACTTGTGTCCAAATTATTTCCGAACCTAACTGTACCTGTGATGGTTAATTCTCACTAAACTGTTACTGTAAGATTACTAATCTAGCCCGAACAGAATGTGGTTGGTCCCCGTAAACCTCCTAGGTGTACACTCTCTAATAACAATACTATGGGACATTTTGAAAAGTATATTTTCATGACGAATGGCTTCTAATTTTTAATCAGGCAACTGAGTCCCATTTAGTACTTAGCAAACACAATAATTACAGTAGCTTTACTTTTTAACCATATATTTAGCCCTCATCTTAATTTGTCTAGGCTTGAAAAGCAAATGCTGGATTGTCTTCATCTGTTCCTTTGTAGGTACATTGTTGGTTGTCAATTTTAAGCAGCTTTTGTTGCTTTTAATTATTATTATGCTGATGATTAAAGTCATAGAATGGCTTTGGGTCTTTACTGCTTTTGAAACTCAGCTGTAGAGATTCAGACAGCAGCACTTAAAGTTCATTTTCATACTGTTTCAGCAAGATCAATAACAGTTAGTGAACTTTGTCATTCAAACCAGTTTGCCCAGTAGAATCCTTCAGTGTGCAATGTAGAAGTACTGCCAATCTTTATTATGCAAGAATGTTTTTTCTCTGTGGGATGAAGGGATTTTAAAAAAGAATTAATGAATTAGCAATTGAAGTTCAGAAAGTTGATAAATTCTCATGTCTTACTGCAGTTATTCAGTGATGCAGCCATCAATAAGGAGATTTTGGAGTTGAAAGTACATTGTGCTAACCAAGGTTGCTCCTGGAGGAGTATTCTCAAGGAATTTGAGGTATTAACACATTTTTATCCATTTTTTAGATTTAGAAATTCATCCCTAGTTTTGAAAGCAGTTCCCACTTGCCAATTGATTTGTGTGTGTACTATGCAAATGTATTTTTCATAATATGTAATGTACTGCAAATAAAATATTCATATAACATGAAATAGATCTAATTCATAAAATATGTTAGGAATTTGCTAAGCTTAACATTATGGAAGTTATTTTGATCCCGATGCAATTACAATAAGGACAGTACTTTATTAGACATTTTAGATGTACATTTATACATTTGTTTATTGTATTTAATTGCATAGCGTTTTGTTCAATTGTTGACTTTGAAACATTCACATATATATTAAATTAAGAGGACATCAGGCACTTTATTTCAGATTGAGTTAATATTCCCTATTTGTACATAAACCTGTCTGTCTGGCTATTGAAACATTCTTTGAAAAAATACACTGTTTCTAATCATAAAAATCACAGGCCTATTTTGTATGATCTAGTTCACTTTCATGAAAAGCCCCTGATGGCTCATATTGATTTTATTGCGATCGAGGGTGTTTATCTTTCAAATGCTGATTTCCTGAGATGCTGCGCTTACATGGGGTTGATTACTGATTGCTTGTTGTGATCTTTTAATTGTCTCAACTCCTCTTTCAGGAGCACCAGGGACAGTGTGAGTACGCCCTGATTCCCTGCAACATTGGCTGCGGTCAGATGGTGCTGCGGAAGGCCTTGGCGTGTCACCTGGAGAATGCCTGTCCAAACAACATGTCAGCCTGCCCTGCATGCAGCCGCTTAATGAGTCCGTTAGACCTACAGGTGAGACAAAATAATTCACTTACAGCCTTGCACTCAGTTACTGTCAAACTGGCCACTGAGTTGTGTGTCTAGCTACTGGCAGTTCTCGCTGACATTCTCAAATGCTCAGCCAAGCCGTGAAGAGTTTTTTTGTCCTGCAAAATTGTTAAATAAACTGGTAAAGAGCTCCATAGTTTTTGGACGTACTCAATAACAATGCAATGCATTCTGAGTCCTGGAGTTATGCAAATAAATAGCTGATGCACCGTTTCTGACAAACATATTCACTACAATGTGAACCCTTGGTTGGGGGTGGGGTCAATGTGACTTTGGAGGGGTTCCCGCAGAGCAGTGGAAGCCGCATATGGTCTGTAGTGTTTATTGCTGCCCCATATTCCATTTCACCACTCTTTTGGGGAGAATCTGGGGCTGCAAGAACATTGGAAGGCAGGGAAAAGCAGTCGAAAGCCACACTCAAGCAAAAATAAAAATATGGGAAGAGCATCTCTAATGTCGGTGGAGGAAAAATCTGGGGCCACCCATATGTAACAATGTACAATATGCACTCATGACTGTAACTCTGGTAAAAAGCATGCTAATTGACATACATACACGTTTATATGTATATGTATATTAACTACACATATTACACTACAATTGTTAAACTATAATACTGTGCTTCATACTTAAGCAGGGTTGGTCCTGGTCAGTCCCTCGATGGCAGACCAAATGCTGCTGGAAGTGGTGTAGAAAGGCCAGTAGGAGGGCTTTCTATACTCAGGTCTAAATATCAAACCCCATTTCCCCAGGGCAGTGAACGGGACATTGCCCTGTGTAGGGTGACGTCTTTCAGATCCCATGGCACTGATCTTTAGTGTGGCAGGTTAACCCTGGTGTCATGACCACTGTCCAATCTGGCCTATATACCAACTTGGCCACCAAATTATCCAGAGCTTCCAATTGGCTCATTCATCCTTTCTCTTCACCCATTAACTATTCCTCAGGTTGCTTGTGTAAAGGAGAATGTGTTAGCAGTAAACATACTTGGTAAAATAAAAATACTCTAGTCATCAGTTGCACACAATGTCGTCACAAAATGTAACTTCTGCTTTTAAGACAAAAGCAGCTAGTCTACCTGTTAGCAGCTAGTCTACCTGTTAGCAGCTAGTCTACCTGTTAGCAGCTAGTCTACCTGTTCCTAAAGCAGCTAGTCTACCTGTTACAGCTATAGCTACTGGTTCTAGTAAAACAATAAGGCTACAGCGTTATTACAGTCTCTCAATATCTTCTGCCTTTATGGTTCTGTTTTACAGAAACACTCATGTCAGAGTCTTCAGGAGAAAAAGCTGACAAAAACTGATAAGAAACAAAAGGTATGTTTGTTGTTAATGTAGTAGTTTTCAAATGCAGTTTTATTTGTTGTATAGCCATCTGATGGTTGTTACTGCAATACGGGTTATAGAATTACAGTAATTGTCTTGATTCAACAGAAGTATCAGCTTCCAGGTTCCAAAAGGAAAGAGTCCTGTGTTTTCTCTGAAGTTGGTTGCACATTTAAGGTAATCAATTAATACAATTCAAAGACTGTAAGATATTATTAGCCATTTCTGGTACAGTCATTTATGTTTCTGTGTTTTAACCCCACGGCTCTTAGGGGACCTCGGAAAAGGTCAGAGTGCATGAGAACAGCAGCCATGTTGGCCACCTTCAGCTGCTACTGCAGGCCGCCAGAACCAGCAGCGGTGACCTGCCAGCCCCTGCCTCATGTAAGGAGAACAGGGCCACGGATGAGCAGCTGCCCCAGGTCAGGGAGGCTCTGTCTGGCCTCAAACTCCACTGGGACATGGGGCTGTCAGAGGGGGAGCGGGGCTTGCTGGAGACAGACGGAGGGGAGTGCTCAGCAGCCCACAGCCTGCGGTGCGAAGACCAGCAGACTGCCCTCCTGGACCTGGAGCGGCAGATAGACACACTGCAGCAGAGGGTACAGATATCGGAAAACATAATTTCCGTCTTGAACAGGGAAGTGGAGAAGACCCAGCTGGGTGTTGAGGCTTTGGAGAGGGAGAACCAAAGCAGTCAATACCTGATTCATCACTTAGAAATAAAGGTACAGTATATTGTCATTGAAAAACCAGTGATATGATGACCTAATGCTGATTCATTCCAGAGCAGGCTTTGAATCTAAAATTAATTTGAATAGTTCTTCTTAAAAATAGAAAAAAGGTTTTTTTGGAAAGTGGAAGCATCAACTATCCTATTAAGAAATAAGCTAAATACATAGAAGTATCAACCACTACTCTTGAGGACACAGACCAAAACAAAATGCTGGTTTGGCTGAACATTAACTTTGAACATTAACTTTAAGTACAAGTTTATTGATCGCATACAGAAGTAGTTGTAATGGCAGGGTTTAGTAAAATGGGTTTCTAGAAATGTATTTCTAGTTCATAACAGTACTGCTGTAAAAGTTCCGTAATATAAGAGATATAGAAAGTGAACTAGATACTGAACAGGAAAATAGAAAACTAGAGAATAAGAAATAATTGGTTAGAGATACAGTATGTACAATGTAGAAACTGGATGTGTGTGTGTTGTTACAAGATGTACAGCAGTCTGAGGTAGAAACAGAAGATCACAACAATTTTCATAAATTCATGCACCGGATGTCAAACTGATTTGGTGTGAGGTTGAGTGTGTTCATGAGTCTGCAATGTGTGTAGGTGTGTGCGTGTGCGTGTGTGTGTGAGTGCATGTCTGTGTGTGTTTGTTACAGTCACTGAGGTGAGTGTATGAGCTTTGTGGATGTGATTGTGTGGGTATAACTCCTAGATAGACACAAAGAGAACAGCCTGTGCTGCACGTTGCTACAGTCCTTGATGATTTATGGCACTGTTTGTAGTAACCCTTTAGGATTGTTATTGAGTTTTTATATTGAATTTCTTTAATATACAGTAGGAACCAATCCTGTAGTATTCTTTCTGGGCTTTTCTTATATGATTTTGGTTGAAACAAATTCTATAAGATTTTGACCAGACTTCCCTTACAGGATTTTCATAGGAATGTCCTCCAAAATGAAACAGAAGAATCCTAAAGGATGGTTCATGATAGACAATCCTTTGGCTTGGGTAGTGTTCTGTAGGTTGGGCATCTTAAACACAATGGTGCATTTGGCTGACCTCACAACCCTCTGAAGACCCAGATGGTTGCTCACACTACGGTTACTCTACCAGATGGTGATGTGTCCTGACAAGATGCTCTTATTGTGGCAACTCTAAAAACTTGTGAGGGACTTATAAGATCCAAAAGAAATTTCTTCAACTATCTGAGCACACACCCATTGGGGCCCCTGTGTTGAGGATCACCACTGTGAATCTGTTCTTGCTTACCTTTACCTCCAGTGGTTAGTCTTGTATGAATAAAGTGGCATTGAATCTAATGTATTATTGAGCTGTAGGTGGCAGAGCAAGAGGAAAGACTGATCAGGAAAGATACAGTCATCAACTCCCTCAAACAAAGCCTCACTGCACACCAGGAGGTCTCCTATGATGGCACCTTTATCTGGAGGCTCTCGGACCTCAACTCCAAAATGAAGGAGGCCATCTCAGGCCATGGGAATAGACCAAATCTGTACTCACCAGGTACAGTACTTTGTTCAACACCACCAACAACAAAGGAGACTGTGGTGAACGGCGGTGTAGCCTGATCTATGCACAAATATGAAAGTCTGCCATTTTAACAAACTAGTTTTTAGGGAGTTGATTTGTTGTAGCATTCTAGGACTAGGACAGAGTTCCCTCAAATATTATTTCTGTCTATGGAATCACGGGCGCAGGTTTATGGGCTCGTTTGTTTCTTTGCTTTTTCTAGCGTTCTACACATCCCGGTATGGATTCAAGGTGTGCATGAGGCTGTACCTGAATGGTGATGGTTTGGGAAAGGGCACTCATATCTCTCTTTTCTTTGTGATCATGAAGGGGGAGTATGATTCCCTTCTCTCATGGCCCTTTAAGCACAAGGTAAGGTTCTCTCTGTAACATACAGCATACATTGATTGTTGCATGGCGTGACGTTTTCATTTAAAATGTTAGTTGACTAAATAATGCCCCTAGAATAAAAGCTTGTGAGTCACTGTTGATCTGATTGTCATCTCATTCTCTTTTATTTATGAAGCTGTAGTCAGCCATCTTGTAAATTCACTGTTAGACATGGTAATGTCTAATCAGTCTTATTACCTCTCCAGGTCACCTTCTTCCTACTTGATCAGAATCACAGAGAACATGTGATTGACGCCTTCAGACCTGACCTAACGTCTTCATCCTTCCAACGGCCTGTTTCAGATATGAATGTGGCCAGTGGTTGTCCGCTTTTCTTTCCCCTTTGTAAACTTCATTCGCCCAAGCATGCCTACTGTAAAGACAACACCATTTTCATCAAGTGTGTTGTTGACACTTCATCCTGAGCCATGCCTTAATAATATCACATAGATGAGTGAGACAAAAAAATAAGAGCAATTATGCTAACCCACCAAATGTTGGTTATTAGATTATGTTAAGCTCACTTCCAAGGTTAATAGTTCTCGATAGTCTTTTGAAATGTGATTTCATAGATTATTTTCAGTAATCATTTCAGAAACCCAAAATGGTTTTGATATGATATAATACTGTTAAAATGACAGAATTTATGAGTGAAATTAATATAAATGATAATACAACAGACCAATGATTGTTTTGCTACAAAGTGCAAAGAAAAGACAGTTGTTATAGTAAGTCATGTCACCAAGCATTTTCAGGTAATAATTTGAAAAAACCTGCTTCTATAAGATACTTATTTACCATTCTCATGTAAATTAAACCACATCACAGTATTTTTGGTTAGACTGAATGGAGTTAGAAGAGTATAGCAGTATGTACAATTATTATTGTATTCTGGGAGATGGTCTGAGTCAATGGGTTGTGATACATAGTTTACTGTGTTTGCAGAGCATATGAGGTTAGGATATGCAGGCCTGCTTGTGGAAGCCTAGGGAAAGATTTGTTTCGCATGTTCACTGGGAGTTTCTCACAGTTACATTTTGTAATTAAACCTGTTGGTTCAAGGTTGAGTCTAATGCTAGACTTAAATATTATGAACAATTCTACTATCTGTGTTCTTTATTTAATACTATAATTGTTCCTTGTAGAATGTTATGTCTTTGTAATAAACATGTTTATTAATATTTTATATTATGTAATGTCTTATGTTTTGTGTAAACCCCAGAAGGATTTTTTGGCAGAGGATAATGGGGATCCTAATAAAATCCTAAAATCCTGATTCTAATATAGCAGTGATATTATAGCACAACTGGTGTAAGAAACATAGAATAAAATCCTGATTCTAATATAGCAGTGATATTATAGCACAACTGGTGTAAGAAACATAGAATAAAATCCTGATTCTAATATAGCAGTGATATTATAGCACAACTGGTGTAAGAAACATAGAATAAAATCCTGATTCTA
>JACXGI010015680.1:0-17078 GCA_016801175.1 Esox masquinongy | reverse complement strand
TGGGAGGACTAGTCAGAATGGACGTTTTTGATCTTAACATGGGAGGAATAGTCTGAATGGACATTATAGGTCTTATGGGAAGACTACACAGAATGGGGGTTATTGGTCTTAACATGGGAGGACTAGTCAGAATGGACGTTATAGGTCTTATGGGAGGACTAGTCTGAATGGACGTTTTTGATCTTAACATGGGAGGACTAGTCTGAATGGACGTTATAGGTCTTAACATGGGAGGACTAGTCTGAATGGACGTTATAGGTCTTAACGTGGGAGGACTAGTCAGAATGGATGTTATAGGTCTTATGGGAGGACTAGTCAGAATGGGGGTTATTGGTCTTAACATGGGAGGACTAGTCAGAATGGGGGTTATTGGTCTTATGGGAGGACTAGTCAGAATGGGGGTTATTGGTCTTAATATGGGAGGACTAGTCAGAATGGGGGTTATTGGTCTTATGGGAGGACTAGTCAGAATGGGGGTTATTGGTCTTAACATGGGAGGACTAGTCAGAATGGGGGTTATTGGTCTTAACATGGGAGGACTAGTCAGAATGGGGGTTATTGGTCTTATGGGAGGACTAGTCAGAATGGGGGTTATAGGTCTTAACATGGGAGAACTAGTCAGAGTAGTGGTTTGGTATCAGCAATTGACTCATTCTGTACCCACTAGTATGGGGGAAGAATGTCCCTGTTTTGTAAGGATTCCCTCGTCAAGTACCTGGGAATCGATTTTTGAAACATCCCCAGAATGTATGCCATCCCTACATCAATGGTATGCCCTTTCATGGTTGTATTACCATCACGTCCACAATGGAGTGGATAAGGCAGCAATATGTGGTTTTCTTATGAGTATGTACTAGTTTGTTTCTATGTGTACATGGGGACTTTATATCAGGGAAATTATGGTTAATAATGTTGTTGTAATTCCCCTATCATTTGGTTTTCTCCCGCATTTGGGTTTTCCACTGTAATGATGAAGGGAAATAGTGCCCCTAGATTTTTTCCCATACCCTAGTTAATTGTGGGATTGTTTTTTTATCTGAGGGCTAGTCTTATTGAGGGAAAATTGTTGAGACTCAGAGTCTCAAAGTGGAGAAATGTAGAAGATTTTGTTAATGTCGCATGACTTTTTTGTTATTTTTCATATCAAATGCAATCTTCCATTTGTGATTCATATTATACTAGTGATATTGATTAACTCTGTGTCTTAGAATATACTTATCTAGGCATGAACAAACCAGCTATATAACAGTTCTGTTATAAGAACATTCTGTGAGAGGATACATCTTGATGATTCTTCAGTCAGGATAGTTGGATTTACATTAACTAACCTGAGAATCACAGGACTGGTATTGAGTAGCCACTCTTATCAACTAAGGACACATTCCAATCTTTAAATCCTGACAACATACTGTAAGACAGAGTGATCTACTCGTGGCTTATAATAGGGTGACAAGGCATGACCTTAGAACCTGTATGGTGACTCTACAGAAGCATCTGGGTAGTATTGACATTTCAGTGGTGGCATATGATCAGACACACAGGGTGGAGGTTAGGCAGTTATGGAGGAGCTAAATTAGACAGGTCAGATAGGCCCTAAGCCAAGACTAGACACACCCATGGTCAGTGGAGAAGTCAGGGGGAGGTAACATAGAGTTGGTTCATGTTCCATTACAAAAGGATTCCTAAACTGGATTTGGTTGTCATGCACTTTTGTCTTGCACTGAGGTTGTACACTGGTGTCATACGTTGCTGAACACTTTATGTGTAACAACTGTTGTATCACCTACAAGCTTGTAATAAATTCTCTCGAGTAGATTATATTTGTTTCCTGAATAGTTTATATATAGTTTATAGTCTATTTTGATTAATTATGTTTCTTGGAGAACTCATCAATAAACCTGAAGTAGAGGACACTTGCATCAATATCTTCAAAATAAAGCTGAGAAACAGCACTTTAAGCCCATATTCATTATTTAACTGTAATTTGAATATATTTTTGTAATCTGACAAAATAACAAAACTTGTGTCAGTGTCCAATTATTTCTGGACCTAACTGTATGTGTTTGTAGTTAGATTGGCTGTTTGCTAGGGCATTGCTGTTGGGGTTGGTGGGCGAGCGTTTCTGCAACCAACTTTCAGTCTGATGGTTGTGAGTTCGATTCCAGTGAGTTGCAAGACATCCTTTTGTTGGGGAATTGTTTTGTTCAAACAGGCGTTTCTACCTTTGAAACCTTACTTTTATCCTTCATCCTAACCCTAACCTCAGTACTGTCATGCCTAACCTTAATCCTAAGTTAACCTTAACCGTTAACCGTAAATGTTATTTGTATAAATGTTAAATGTAATTTCAATCGATTATGTTAAGGACCAAGCAAATGTAAATGCACAGATTTATGCATTAACGTAATAGTGGTTTACAAAATAGCTTCATATTACCATAATTCCTGAGAGGTATGGTTGGTTTATAAGTCTTAACGTGGGAGGACTAGTCAGAATGGGGGTTATAGGGCTTAACACTTGTGTTGTGTTAACATTTTGGTTCCACTCATTATGTTAGGGGGTCAAATTCACCCGGGGTGTTAAATCACTACCCAGTCCTCACTATTGATATTTTAGCCCCCAACAAATGTGTTTGACATCCATAACCAACTCATTACTCATATAAATTATAACATTTACTAGTTTTATTTTATTATATAGTCCATTTAGACCACATTTTCCCAAAAACTGAAATGTATCTCTGTTTGCTATGATGGAAAAAATTAACCAATACATTTAATGTTCTAGACAACATTCTGCTTAATAATATGTCTAGATCTTATGATCATAGTCACAACATCAGTGTTTCGGGTCAAAACATGTTTCACACAAATCAAAAGTTAGGGAATCAGATGGAGCAGGGCTGGTCATCCCTGCACAATAAGCCATGACAATTATCACAGAGGAGAGGTTTCTGGGAAGGCTCTCACACCACGTGCAGGTTGTCTCTCACATGAGGTGCTGGTCTTGTGTCAGTTATCAAAGGGAACTACTCTGGAGAATTTATGAAATCGCTCAAGTGACATGGTTGCACGGAACACATCTCTCCCAGTTTTGTATCCCACAAGCTAGCCGCTGATTCATTTTTGGACTTGTAGTCTGCAAAATAACATATGGACAGGGTCCTTAGCAAGCCCTATACGTAATTTCACACATAACAAACACATATTTAATGCACGTACAACCCAGAGAAACACAAAGCAGAACAATGCTCAGTACCTGTGTAATCTAAGGGGCTTCACACTTCTCGTTATGTAACATGAAGGGTCAAGTTCGCTCATAAATTGTGCCATTCCATTTCCATTGTTGCATAATAACCTCAATGTGAGTTATTTCACGAGTAACAATAACATTCAGTGGAAAGGCCAAACATGGCATTACCGCCCAGCAGAAAATAAGAAAACATTGACATTTACAATGGGCTTGACAAAGGACCTGTCTGTACAATAAGGGCCAATTATTTCTTAAGATAAATAGAGAAAAAGTGAGGGATTCAGAGGAAAAGGCAAAAATGGCAAGTCCATAAACTTTCATTTGATAATAGCAGTGCACCATTACTGTAGACCGGGTGTCACCAGCCTAGCAAATGAAAGCAACCAGTGACATTTACGGCAGGCTTTGACAAAAGACAGATATGTTACTTTATGGGCAATTAATCCTTAAGATGAATAGAGAGAGAGGGAGAGAGAACTCTTCCCCAACATTGGAACCAAGGTCTGATCACCCCAAGTCACAACAGCGTAGAGACAAATCTGACCCCAATAATGACACCATGATATCTGCATGAATGGCATCCTTGGGAGAATACTTTGCAGTAAACTCCACCTAGACACTGTTTCCCAAGAGCAAATAACTACACTAAACCCGGCCAAAACATCATCACCACACATAACTTTAACAAAGCTGTGTAAGACCCGTGAGACAAGGCAAGAAAGATGCTGACAAGAAAATTAAACTTGACGTCCCAATTAGAATGTGACTTAAAATCCCCCACTCAGTCACAGAATACATCGCCATTCATGGTTGTGAAGTGTGGGGGCCACTTACTAACCAAGAACCCATACTGGGATTAACACCATATTGAGACTTGGCATGCAGAACTTTGCAGCACTGTTCTCAGACTACAACGAAAATAAAATGATAATGACAGGAGAAGAGCCTCTCAACCCAACCAAACAGGCCCCACACAGCCCCAGGACAGCAACACAGTCAGACCCAACCGAATGATGAAAAAACAAAAAGAGAAATACTTCACACACTGGAAGGATTTTAAAATTGGAATTCTACTTATGTACTGACTCAGAGAACATGCCCCTGCTATTGAAAGAGGCCGGCACAGGCAGAACTGGCTCTCGAGAGAAGCCAGAATATCTACACATTGCCCACAAAATGATATGGAAATAGAGCTGCACTTCTTAACCACCGGGCAAAACTATCTCAACATTAGAGACACGTTTCCCTTAGATTCCCTTAGATCCCTTAGATTATACAGACCAGCAAATACCAGCAAATACATGAAATCAAATCAAACATAGACATACTCCCAAACCTGTAAGGCAAAATTCCACGTGCCACAAGATTTCTGACCCATTGCCATGAGAAAAGGTCAACCAGTGGACCTTAAATGTTGTGAGCCTAACTCATCGATTTATTTACTTTCCCTTGTGATGCTTACTTTTAACTACTGCAATTTTTTTATTACACTGTGCATAAATGTCTATGAAACGTTTATTAAGTATTGAATTATTTTCCATTTTAATTTTACTTTTGTTATCACTGTTGTTATTTTTTATATTTTTCTTGGTTCATCTTGCTTTTATGCCAATAAATTTAAATTTGTTGAGAGGGAATAGGAAGGGAGAGGGGGAGAGAATTTGAAGGAGATAATATGGGAATTTGAGATTATGTGCAAACCTGCAAAGACAATGATTTACACAAACAACAGTGGAAGAAAAATATCAACATCCATTACCAGAATGGCCTCATGGTTCTCTGCACAGTGTGAAGCATTTCAACTTAGTTCCATTTGAAACCAGGATACCATGGCACCTTATTATAAAACAAAAATGTCTTACCTGTGTTCTGCTCTTTGGAGAAACCAAACGTCTTAACCGTGTTCTGCTCTTTGGAGAAAACAAGGGACATTTTTGAGGCAACAGAGTTCTCTGTGTGGTGAACTCTTCACCGTTTCCATGGAGACCGTATCAGAGTGATCTCAGTGTCATGCAAATACAGCACTGCAGTTCTAAGGCACACTTCTCAAGACCAATGGGAGAATGAACAGAATAGGGCCTGTTTTTTCACTATGCTATGAAAGTCAAGAGGCTTCACTGGCTAAAGGCCAGTAAAGCCTTATGTCAAATTATATTATTTTAGTATTTTGTTTCAACTATCATCATTTTAAACGAACAAGATCTCCCATTTTTGACAGCATCACACTAAAGAGCTGGAATGACACTAAATAATAGTTGTTAAAAACATGAATCAACTTCTGTGTAACAGATATTTGTGTAAAGACGGTCCAATGTGTTTTACAACGTGTTTGGTGACAGACAAGGTGGTTCCAGCATTTTCATGAACTACAGCCTTTTGAGAGACAGAATGGTGCTGTACAGAAAAAAATAATCTAATGAGCGGCAGTTCGGGGGCCAAAAACACCTTGTTAATGAGAGAGGAAAAAGCCATAAAAAAGCCAGCATACTCAAAGAAAAACATACAGAAAAAAGAAAAAGCCAAATACTTTCAAATAGACATTCTTTAAAACTTTGGTGTGTAGAAGGGCATCTCTGTACGTATAAAGCATCAAACCTTGAAACGGATGGACGCACAGCAGGTCCTATCCAATACTAGGTAGATGAACTGTATACTCAATCTTATTCACACTATGTTTAAAACTTGACATTGCCAGTGATGGTCACTACCATTAGTCAAGGTAAGCTGTCACCTACAGTATGGCCCCACAAGGCCTAGGGATGAAAATTCATCCTGAAATAAAATGTAAAAAGTATAATAATACATTGTTTTTTTATATTTATTTTTTTCTTTAGATCTGATCGTGTTTCTCAAAATGATATTCAAATTAAATGATGCCTTCTGGTCTGTCCCATATTGTTTCTCATGACTGCAGCCCGAAAAACGTTAGGTAGCTTACTCAGTCAGCCTGAGCCTACTACACTACACAAGAGATGAACAGCAAAGTTTTTACAATATGAAACGCTCGTGAGTGGGGCAGAGAAAAGAAGAAATGAGGAAAATAGCAAGAGTGTCTATAACTGTAGTAGCATAGCAGCTGCAGCTTCTACTTGTGTCATACGTGAATAGCTTAGTGGCTACGGCTATTACTGAATATGATGACAGTCACATAAGAAAGCCCTATCCCTGACCTGGACAATCACGAACGGCCACCAGACAGAGGTTAAGAAAAAATGTATTTAATTCCATCATGTCGTTCTTCTAACATTACACATTTTGATTATAATGACGCCAATGTTGATTATGATGGTGATAGTAATAAGCGACAGTGCTACTGATCACAAATTAGCGATGTTGACATTTACCCTCCCCTTGTTCCCCAAGAAAGCTCTGACAGTGTAGGGACACATAACATAATGTCTGACCCAGGTATATGTGGCCCTCCCAGCTGACAGATAATGAAAGGTGCAGTATAGTGAGAAAAGGAAGGTATATGAATGCACTTGACTGATCATGATTAAGAAACTGTACACGTGAACAAAGTGGCTAAGTGCTTTGTGCTTCACTGTAGTTGCAGTTTATAAGGCAGTATGTACCCTTCAGATAATTATTTTTAAACTAATTGATTTACTCTACAGAAAGGGGCAGCAATGCAAGTGTCTTTGGAAGTGGCTGTTCCAATAAACAATAAAGGAAGAAGGTATGTTCAAAATGTTGCTGGTATGGCTTTGATAAAGACAATAAGGTAAAAAATATATCATGTTGGGGCCTCAACCTGTCTCTGCCTAGGGCCCCCAATATCTGTAAAACTGCCACTGGGCATTACACACATTTTTCACTTATACTACAAAGCTGTTGTCTGACGACAGAGTTGGACAAATACTGAGACCATCTAGGAAACCCTAAGAGTTGTGTGGGGTTATGCATATTAGTGTAAAACACCTCAGTCTGATATTTAAACACACACTTCTAGAAAGCTGGCACTCTTTAGGTTATACAAATAGAAATTTAGGTGAAACTTTATGTAGAAACACACTTTACAAAGAATATAAATAATATGGGTGTATTCTGCTTTGGTTTAAACATAAGTTACACCCTGTTCCAGTGATGGTGGTTGTCTCTCCAAATGTAACCTGCAGGTCAGGTGGTCATTTAGCTTCCATCTCTCTACCTCCTCTGTCTTTCTCCATCTTCCTGTCCTTTATTTGCTCCCTTCCTCCTCTCTTTTTTTGCCCTTATTGCCAATCCCCCTTTTCTCCCTGTCATCTTCCTTTGTGTTTATTGTTTGCCTTCCCCTAGTCAACTGGATCTTCGTAACATCAGGAGGATGAGAAAATCATATCAATGATGTGAAAATTGTGCTTCCTCTTCCTGTATTCTCTGTACGTCTCTCCCTTACACATACACAGACACACACACACACACACACACACACACACAAACACACACACACACATAAATGGCCACACAGACAGACTTCCTCTGATGCACAAAAGCAACACTAACAGCACACTAACTGGGATTAGCTGTCATGGAATAAACTAAAACTTACAAAATTATTGAGATGTTTCGGTTATCTTCAAGGTTCATTTGGCAACAACTGCATATTACTACAATGATTTTAACACTACTATATAATTAAATATGGACTGTAACATTAATATATATCTATAGATTGTAACATTAGTATATCAGTATCTACATTGTAAACAACAACTATTTATTAATCTAAGCTTTCTCTGCCACTGTTTCTCTAACCTCACACTGAAGAAATAAACATGCATTTTGTCTTTGAGAAGCTGGTTATTGACATATAGTAAACATAGTAAACCGTGGGAGAATGCTTAATCCCAAGGATCCAGAGAGTGGACATCAAAAATTAAACATCAAGTATTCGGTCATTAAGTGTTCAGTAGGCATTCCCTAGATCTTAACTCTATTTTGCCTGATTATGTGGCATAATGTGGTAAACATTGGCTCTATGGGCTGATTATGTGGTATAGTGTAGTAAACAATAGCTCTACTGCCTGATTATGTGGTATACTGTAGTAAACATTAGCTATATTGTCTGATTATGTGGTATACTGTTTTAAACATTATCTATACTGTCTGATTATGTGGTATACTGTTGTAAACATGAGCTCTGTTGTCTGATTATATGGTCTATTGTTGTAAACATTAGCTATACTGCCTGATTATGTGGTATACTGCTGTAAACATGAGCTCTATTGGCTGATTATGTGGTATACTGTTGTAAACATTTGCTATACTGCCTGATTATGTGGTATACTGCTGTAAATATGAGCTCTATTGGCTGATTATGTGGTATACTGTTGTAAACATTAGCTATACTGCCTGATTATGTGGTATACTGTAGTAAACATTAGCTATATTGCCTGATTATGTGGTATACTGTAGTAAACATTATCTATACTGCCTGATTATGTGGTATACTGTTATAAACATGAGCTCTATCAGCTGATTATGTGGTATACTGTTGTAAACATGAGCTCTATTGGCTGATTATGTGGTATAATGTAGTAAACATTAGCTTTATTGGCTGCTGCATAAATGCAATCAGTACCACATAGAATCATGATGTTGCTGATAGCTGGGGAGCAATCAATGTACTCCAATTGTCATTGCGTCAAATATCTGTGATTTATCATAGAACAAAACCTGGCCTAATTTCTCGCAAACTAGCAGTGTGTGAATGATTGTTCTGTACGTCTGTGTATGTTGTAATACACCAATGTATAGACAAAGAATAACAGATGGAGCGCAACATTACTCTCTGCTTCTCTCTCCTGGCCAATGGTGGTACTGAAGTGTTTTCTTTTTAGTGTGACCGCAGTTGCTCTCATTTTGTCCATTTTGGTACACAGAAGAACATGAACACTGACACAGATGCATGCACAGACACACAAGGTTTTACACACACACACATGCACGCGCACACATACACACAGACCCAAATATTGTGGGATGGCAAACCATCACCTCTCTCTGTCTTTGCTAATGTGATATGATGTGTGATGCTCAGCTGTGAAGTCCTCTGTCAACTGAACTTGAATGTAGGGGGAGGGCAGATATATTTATAGACTACAGACATTATCATCAGAAAAGGATCTCTATTACAAGTTCTAAGTAGAGCGTGAAATACAATACAATTACACAGTACTAATTCAATAGAGTTTTGCACCATTGCAAAAGAGCTATTGAGAGCATCTTTGGTTTAACATTGGTCTCTAGTTGTAATAGCGACAAAACGACTTGTAATTCACTGAAATATTTGTGCTCTCTGCAAAATGGGAGTTTTCTGTTTCACATTCTCTTTTCAGATATCAATGACTTTGCGTGTTTGTGTGTGTGTTTAAGTTTGTGTATGTGAAACTATATTTTTGTGTGTCCACAATGAAAATGTGTGTTTGTTTTAGTGATTCCAACTAGTGTGTTTATATAGCTTTTGTGTGTGTCTCATGGCACAATGAGTGTGTAATGATTTGTGTATCTGGGTGTCTGTGTGTGAGAGAGTAGGCTATATGCTCCTCAGGAGGACATGTCGTGTCAGATTAATGTGGCTGTACAACTCTTCTGGGGCAATTAACAGGGATTAAAAAAAGTCTCGTGGCTCTGAGATCCTGTCTCTGTCCATCATGCTCATCCTGGTCTGTGTGATAACAAGCTGTAAGCGGATTGGATTCCTCATAGTGTTCATGACCCACCAGCTCTATCAGGCCTGTGTTTAAGTCATTCAGCTGCATGATCCACTCCGAGGTGGTTCTGAACCCCAGAGTTAACATCACTGAGCGCACTTGTCATGAACAGTTTTAGAGTACATCCTCAACCATGAAGATGTACACTGTAGTTTCAGTGTATTAATCAATTGCATTGGTTTTATAAATCCCCTCTTGACATCAGTTGTACTCACAAAATGCTTATACAGATACCTAAAATCTGAATCCTAAACAATAAAGCTGTTTAATTTCAGAGTGCATCCTAAACTAGTTGTCAGAGAACAAAGCTGTTCACACTACAATGATTGGTGGGGGGGATCTGAAATGGAAGGGACAATTATGATTTTCACCAGTTTACATTATCATTTTTTTTATAGCATACTTAATGTTTTATCCCAGTAGAACTATCATACGTGTATATACCAAAGATCGGTTTCACCTCCTGATCCATGCAAGGGACGCAAACTCAACCTTTAAGTCTTTATTAAAAGGCTCACGTCTTCAGTGGGGTCTATGATGGAGTGTAGACTCAGGGGTGTAAAGGTGAACAATAAGGCATTAGATTTACAAACCATTCTTGCTGTCTCTGCTGGACGAGCTCCCTTCCCTCCACTGGGATAGACTCTCTGCAGTGCTATTATGTGGGGTTGAGTCACTGACTTACTCATGGTTCCCCATGCCATCCCTAAGATGGTTCGTCATGTCAGGCTTTTTACCATACTTTGAGTGGGTCGAGTCACTGACAAGATATTTCTGTCCTGTTTTGCACCCTCTGGGGCTCATGCGATGGGAGAGAAATATGTGGCCTCTACTCTGCCTTGTCTCAGAGTAGTTTGCAGTCTGTTGATGTCGTTTTGGTGGTCTGGTGCTTGGCACTGTGGGTGGATCTGTTTTAATCCTGTTTAGGCCTCTCTGGGTCACAATATCCCGTGACCCCCTCGCCTCAGTCCCCAGTGCCTAAGCTGCAATAGTTCATCTCAGGGCCTCCTGGCCCGATGACTCCTGCTGTCATTGTTCACATTCCACCTGATTTTTCACATCTACCTGGTTGTCCAAGGCCATCTGTTTTTCAAAGTCCATCTGGTTGTCACAATCCACCTGGTTGTCATAGCCCACCAGGTTTTTCAAGTCCACTTAGTTGTGTTGTTATACTGCCTGGTTGTCTGTAGAAACACACATGATTGCAGATTATCAAATATGTTTGATTGACGTGATGTTTAGTAGCTTGACTTTTCAGAATTGGTCCCAGGTAAGTTGACAAACTTGTTGGGACATCACATAGAACTACTATCATCTGCTTTATGGTTTGACGGATCAGATTTGTATCCCCATAATACAACACACTTTGAAAGGCACTGACCAATGTTGGTCACCATTTCAATGGCGCCAATGCACTTCCTGCACATTTTATATTGCGTTTAACTTGTGTAAGTCCAGGGATTTAGCCCTGGAGGGTTGAGGGGCTTTTAAGTTTCCAGATTTCATAGATAACAAAAAAATGTATATGATTACAATGCACTAGACTGTTTGGTCTAAATAAGAGAATACATCATGCCTGTGAAGGATGGAGGGAGGAAATGGTACCAGGTGGGATCATTGAAGCTGATGAGAACAGATACGTATGTGAACAACAAGAACCGGAATGTGGGGGGTACTCTTACAATAGTGTCTTCATATTCACAATAATGGAAACAAATGGGAAACATATAGATATAGAATTTTGTTTAAATAAGCTACACGTGGAACACTTTTTTGTTGACCGAATTGAACACTCTCATAGCTCTCCATGAATCATATTGGAAGTGTTCATGATGTATTGTTGTGTGGACAGATGTTTGGGGTGGAGTGAAACCTCGCACTTTGGAGATGAGAGACGTTGTTTCTCAAAGGAAAGCTCTGTAACTAAGATCAAGCCTCAGGTTTAGCCAAAAGGGATTATGTATTCTACAGTGGCTCTAGGTTTGGGATGTGAGGAGAATGCAAACAGCTCTGAAAACTGACAAACAGATTTGAGGGAGATTTGTGCTTAACCGCTTGATTACTGTAACTCCGTTGTCACTAGCTTTCCTACACAAAAATTGTTGTTGATAAAAGTGTATATTATAAAGCTGGCTTAGACTCTTCTATATTTTTGTATCTATTGTGATGTAACCTATATCTTTCTATTACTGTTTGTACTTTATTTTTATTTTACGGTTTGATCTAATACTTTGTTTAAGCTGATTTGGATTAGCTTTTGATAAACCAGCAGTCACCTTTCAAAAACACAACACATTACAGTAAGAAACCAGTTTAAAATACAAACAATATATTTGAAGTAATACAATTGAAATAATACAAATAATACAAATAAAGGAATACAACAATACAAACAAATGCAACAATAAAGCTAATAGATGCCTGTGCATTTTGTCTTTCTTTAACTGTGTGTGTGTGTGTGTGTGTTTCTTCACTGTTCCTGCCATGAGATGGTCTTCTGTTTGTTATTTACTTGACTTATTGAAGGCAGACGGTAGTTGTAACCATTTCTGTTCATCACACTTTGCAGTGAAATTGTGTTCAGACTAAGAAGATGAGTTTGATGTGTTGTGGGATGTATTTGGTGTCTGTGCTGTACATTATTTGGGCATGGAGTCGATATGCTCACCAATGTTTCTCAAAACAAGAGCTGATGCATTTAATGTCGCCTGAACCCTCAATCAGGAAAGACTAGCATGTTGTTGATGTTACTGCAATACAAGCAGTTAAACATGGCATACTGCCTCCTTTTGTGTCCACTGATGTCTTTCGTTAGTTGCTCAAATTCCTGGACAGTCGTCACCATAGGACCAGACCATGAATAACTACAAGTCTAGTTCTTTGAGTCAAAAATACAAAGCATCTTGTTTACATTTTTCTCAACCACTTTGCCAATATAATTTGACAGTGAAAACTCACAATCCAGTGTTAGTCTGAGAGGTTTAGCCTCAAGTGGCCCAATGGTTTCTCCCTTTATAAGTGACTCATGTTGTGGTTTAATCTTAGAAAATGTTTTAAACCATAATACACCGATCAGCCATAACATTATGACCACTGACAGGTGAAGTGAATAACACTGATAATCTCGTTATCATGGCACCTGTCAGTGGGTGGGATTTATTAGGCAGCAAGTGAGCATTCTATCCTCAAAGTTGATGTGTTAGAACCAGGAAAAATGGGCAAGCGTAAGGATCTGTGCGACTTTGACAAGGGCCAAATTGTGATGGCTAGATGACTGGGTCAGAGCATCTCCAAAACTGCAGACCTTGTGGGATGTTCCCGGTCTGCAGTGGTCAGTAGCTATAAAAAGTGGTCCAAGGAAGGAAAAGTGGTGAACCGGTGACAGGGTCATGGGCGGCCAAGGCTCATTGATGCACGTGGGGAGCGAAGGCTGGCCCATGTGGTCTGATCCAACAGACGAGCTACTGTAGCTCAAATTGCTGAAAAGGTTTATGCTGGTACTGATAGGAAGGTGTCAGAACACACAGTGCATCACAGTTTGTTGCGTATGGGGCTGAGTAGCCACAGACCAGTCAGGGTGCCCATGCTGACCCCTGTCCACTGCCGAATGCGCCTACAATGGGCACGTGAGCATCAGATCTGGACCACAGAGCTATGGAAGAAGGTGGCCTGGTCTGATGAATCAAGTTTTCTTTTACATCACGTGGATGGCCGGGTGTGTATATGTGTCGCTTACCTGGAAAACACATGGCACCAGGATGCACTATGGGAAGAAGGCAACCCGGCAGAGGCATTGTGATGCTTTTGGCAATGTTCTGCTGGGAAACCTTGGGTCCTGCCACTCATGTGGATGTTACTTTGACACGTACCACCTACCTGAGCATTGTTGCAGACCATGTGTACCCTTTCATGGCAACAGTATTCCTTGATAGCATTGGCCTCTTTCAGCAGGATAATGCGCCTTGCCACAAAGCAAAAATGGTTGAAGAATGGTTGGAGGCAAGGGCGTTGGAGCCGGGGGGAATGGAGGGGACATGTCCCCCCAATATTAGAAATGGGTTAAAGTGTCGTCGTCCCGTCCCCGTCCCCCCCCCAATAATGTTGTTTTGCGTAATACTTTTATTTTGAAATAAATGACGCTTTGGAACTTGTCACGTCTCCGTCGCGGCCGAATCCAACATTCTCATTCATTGTTTCATGACGAGCAATGTGTGTAGGCTGGCTAAGTGGATTACTGTATCCTATAAGTTTTGTTTTCACAGTAAGTACAACGTGTATAAACGTCAGTATATTTTCATAGCTATAGAACGAACAAACGTGATAAAATATAAGCTTTCTTCTGGCTAAAAACGTAGTTAAGGCGTAGTTAGCTAGCTGTCTTAATTTTCTAGTTTAATCCAACAAGCGTTACAGTACTAGTAGCTTGCTTGCTAGATAACAGAGTTGTTCCTACGGCTGTGTGAAAAAGTGATAGTGAATGATTTGAAAGGAAGAACGCTTGCTAAAATGATTTGCACAATCTCAATCACCATAGGGTCTACAAGTAGCTAGCTAAGTAATGGACGTGCCACCACCAGTCAAGAATGGAGTGTAAGTAGCTAAGGTTCTTGGTAACAATCTCCACACAACACCTGGCAATTTTTTTCTTCAGTTTAGATGTTTAGAATCATCTAGATATAGCTAAAGTGTGTTCAGTATTTTAAGAATTTGGTTTATGCTATGTATGATCATGGCAGGGAAGTGATAGACATGAACAAACAGGCACAAACCAACAGGTAAAACATTGATAAGTGCCACGCCAAGACAGACTGTTGATCTGTCATGTAAATCAATCAGTCATTGAATAGGATCTCTGATAAAAGGACAGCAGCTGAATTTAAGATTGTACTGTATGTGTTTACTTTATGCAGAAGAGAGGCTGTCATAACAATAACACTGGTCAGAAAGGTAGCCAGAGCATGGGAGAGAGCGAGAGAGGCCACAAACCAACAGGTAAAGATAGTGAGAAGTATTAAGGCGGTCTATAGGAGCAGATTGGAATACTTAAAGCTGGACTAACATGCCTGACTGAGATGTTCCCAACATCATTGTAGTATTAGTCATTTTAAAAGATGCACTCTGGTTACATTATCATCTATCCGAAATGACTTTCCAGCTGAAAAGTCCCACCATGCAAAAATTCACACACAGTATAATTTACCAGTGCTAGTTAGGACTATGGCATGTTCAGAAATCGCTACTTTCAAGTCAAACTGGAATTTTCACACTGAACACTTGAGTCCTATCAACACCCGCAAGGCCTCGGTACAGAAAGACAACATTATTTGGGGTAACTAACTACTTGCTACACCCTTTCCAGACATAATGAGTATTGCTAGTCAGTGTTGTTGAAACAATTATTGCCCCCAATATTTTCAACCAGACTACCTCCGAGCGAAACTGTCGGTTGCACTGGTCCTATTCACACTTTATTGGTCAATATTACCAACGCCTTTTTTAACCAGAGCATGTCTATATCTAACGTAGTCATGGACAAAGAGAATTGAACTAGAAGTGGATTCTAGAAATGGAAAAACACGTAGAACTACATATAAAATAGACATTTTGGTGAATACATTAACATTCACACTGTAGTCAGTGTGTCCCCCCCAATATCAGAGTCACTCCTACACCCTTGGTTGGAGGAACACAACAACGGGTGTTGACTTGGCCTCCAAATTACCCAGATCTTAATCCAATCGAGCATCTGTGGGATGTGCTGGACAAACAGGTCCGATCCATGGAGGTCCCACCTCGCAACTTACAGGACTTACAGGATATCTGCTAACGTCTTGGTGCCACATACCACAGCACACCTTTAGAGGTCTAGTGGAGTCCATGCCTTGATGAGTCAGGGCTGTTTTAGCGGCAAAAGGGGGACCTACACAATATTAGGCAGGTGGTCATAATGTTATGGCTGATTGGTGTATGAAACCTGTAGATTTTGTTTGTTTATCGGCTATTGTAATACTGACTGTACAACTCCTTGTTAGAAAATACAGGCCTTCCGGTGGGCAGAAGTCTTTGGTTTTGTCAAGATCCTTCTCTGTAGGGTCCTAATATGCATTAAACATTTAATTATATTCAAACATGACATATTACCCAACATAGTGCAAAGAGATGTGTAATTCCTTCAGCCCAGTTTCAGAGAGGCATAATTGTTAATCACTTACCCCCTGCATTCCGAATCACTGCCACGGTAGAGAAAAGAAAATAAGGAGACTATCTCGCTCATGTAAGCTGGAGTATCCACCTTGGAAAAGGTGTAATAATTCCAACAGATTGGATTAGTTATACATGACATTTATCAACCAATTAATGCATATGAAAGCACAGATATTAACACACTCTGAAAATCACTCTGCAAAATAGCATGCTGGGAAATAATATTTCATGGTCTTATGTAGAACCTACTTGCCTTCCAGGGAATTACTGTAGCCTTCCAAGTACAGTAATCTTCAAAGGAACCCTTTCTTCCAAAAACTATTCAGATCAAAACAGTTCCTCCTTATGGAACCCTTTCTGAACCCTTTTTATTTATTTTTCCCTGTTTGCAGCATTACATACCCCCTTGGTCACTGATCCACGGTCTACCTTCTACCCCCTGTCTGTCTCCCTCTACCCCCTGTCTGCCTCCCTCTACCCCCTGTCTGCCTCCCTCTACCCCCTGTCTGCCTCCCTCTACGCCCTGTCTGCCTCCCTCTACCCCCTATTTGTCTCCCTCTACCCCCTTAATCAATCAAATGTATTTTATAAAACCTTTTATACATCAGGTCAGAAGCATGACTGGATGGACAAGAACAGGGACAATCGGGGAGGAGCAATGGTCAGCGGAATGGCAGCCGATATCGTCAGGTATTGTCAGCAACTTGATCTGCAACACAACCAGGAGAACTTTGGACAGGGACAGCTACGAGTCTTTCGGCCTGGTAGTCCTGAGTTGTGGTCCAAAGTCTCATGTCCTCCTAGGTTTAAAGAGAAACCACGTCTCTTCCTCTGCTGTCCCTCTACGCCCTTTGGATTCTTGTGAGCCAGTAGCACTGGATACCACTGTACTGGATATCACTGTGCTGGATACCACTGTGCTGGATA